>DWME01009458.1:0-10910 GCA_018244795.1 Parelbella ahira ahira | reverse complement strand
GAGCCGCGGCACTAGCTGTGAAGTTTTAGTGCCGATATCATCACCATACTGATATTAGTTATTATATTATGTATATTTTATTATTGGATTTCATTATGCATTAAACGCTTCAATTGTGTACTGTTTTAATTTTTAAATGAAGAGAGAATAAACGACCAGGCAACGGTCATATGTTATCGTTCCCGCCAATAAACACATTCAATAAACCTTGAAGAAGACTATTAGTGCTAGTTAGTCCCAGTAGGATAAGTGGTTAATACGAATATTAGTTAGTGTCAAATTTATGGCACTGGACTGTAGCTTCTTGTTCAATATGTGAGGTTACTCGTAACTGCTGCATTTTCGTTTGGTACTCTCGTTACTTAAAAGAGACATTTGAAATAAGTTTATGGATCTAAATTGTACATCAATTTATTTTATTATTTAAGGACAGCACTGCTGCTTTACAGTTCAGTACATAAATACCAAAATAGTTTTTCTACACTAGCTGTACTGTTTGCTAGAAGAATTGTTTTTCTTTGTTCCTTTATCAAGCAATGTTAGATTTAAACTAAATCCGAGTTAGGCGACCTAATATTTAGTTTGAAAATAAAGCAATTAAAGCACTATTTTCGAGCACGAAATACTTATTTTCAGTAGCCGCTCTGTATGTTCTGTAGTTCAGTTTGTGCGCTATCCTAGAGTTTTAAAAATTAGCGGATTTTATGGCTGAAATTTTATTTCCGTTCTAAAACTTTCACACTGTACTTTATTGCTTTTTGTATTGCAGCGTTGAAATGTATCAACGCTAGTGAAGTTAAAATGAAATAATGACGCCGGAAGAGAAACCTGGTTTCATTTAAAATATAATACTGAAATTTGGCTTACGATAACCTCAACAATGGAATACTGTATTACATTGTTTTGGTGCGTCTTTAAGTTTTTCAAACGAAAGTTCACTGCATTATCTACCAAATACCCTTTCAACATAGAAAGATATCCTCAGGTCAAAGTAGTATTTATAACGTTATCGAATATTACACATTTAGTCTTTTTATAATAGGAATATAACATATATTTTAAGTGTTGGGTAAGAGCTATAAAATACCTATTGTTTTTAACAGATCTCGTTGCCGGTGGTGCCATGTTCATTTTATTCTTCTAACTCTGATTTCCTACTTCAGATGTTCTGTGACTAGAGATGGAAATAATAGCTTCTTCTCGAAACATTCTCTCTTCATCAGCTGTGATTATGCAGATGGAGCTCTGAGTCGACTGATTCGCACCGCCAATATATTCAGCAGATATCTCCCAAGTTAATTAAACGTAGTCAAATCGCGTCTATTTTAAATATATCTAACAAATATTTCATTATAAACTGTTTATACGTGTTTTATCTTCGTCCATTGATGAATTTCGTTTTCGTTCAATGACTTGGAATATAATACAAATATCCAAATAATTGAGCGGAGCACAATGAAGGACTTTTAATTAAATACGACAGCAATGTCCAAACAAAGAACACTCGACCGCCATAAAACCTCCCGACAGCTGCGTTGAGAATAAACGTGTCTATGAATAATTTCATCGCATCAAAAGTATTCATGTCAAAAATCAGACAACTCTCTACGTGCAATGTGAATCGGACCTTTCCTATTAACAAGGGAAAGACTAAGAAATGTATTGGAAACTATTATTTTTATTATATAGTAACGCTTGGTGACAGTATGGAGATGGCAGAGAACCCTGAAAATATAAAAGTACGAAAAACAAGTACCTATTTACATTGCGACTCGGTAATACTTTCGTAATGTTCTAAAAGAATTCCTTTGAAATTATATTATAAAGATTATTTCTTCAAATTATTAAAAGTACATCTCGCATTTATTTTTTTATGATTTCAAAAACATTAAAGTGGCGAGAAATTATCAGCGTCGGTTGAGTATGTAGTTGAATGACGAGACATAAAAACCGATATAATAAATAGACTCTGTCCAAAAATTTGATTTAATCATTGATTATTCCTTATAGAACTTTTTAGTTTTTTCTATTACGCATAAAAAAAAAAGAAGTTATGAATATGTTCTGAGAAAATAATCTATTGTGAAAAGCATTGCCGTGCTACCAAATTTTAAATTTGATTCAGTTTTTGCATTAACTTTGGAAGTTATGTCAAATCCAATATACGAATGAATAAAGGAACAAATTCACGACGACGCGTTCTTCGGGAGCAATTAATATTCAATACTTTTCAGATGTCTGCAGCGCTCTTTTGCAGGATTAATTTAGCCTACCTCAAATTGTTTTGGCATCGACTTTTCCGCTAGGATTTTTTTCAATCTTATCCGATCTTAAAAAGCTTATGTGACCAGTATATCTATCATGAATGTGTTTTGTATGAATACGTTTAGAATAATTAAATACCAAAGGGTTGCTGATAAGCGGCGCAAAATTAATGACTTAAAAGTGTAAACATATAACAATCAAGCTGGTGATAAACATTGAGCGACTAACACATCATTAGACAGTTTATCTTTTTTTCTTCTGCTTTGCATAATTACTCCACTTTTCTATTTCTTTCACTTCTTACGATTTCTTTTTTCTACCTAGTAATCCTCACATGGAGACCTGTGATGGCATTCACTTAGACCAGCATCTTGTGTTATGTCGTGGGGGTCTTTTATCTTCTACTGTTCCAAACACAAATTGGTCAAGGTTGTCTGCTTTTCCTTATTTTTGAAAAGGAACCTTCACTGTCTTATAAATTACCGTCTTCATCAAAATTAATTTTTGTATAATTCGTTCATCGTTTTTTAACATCTTTACCTAAATTGTGGGCAGCTAGAGAGAACCGGAATATGTATTTATATCTAATATATATTTATCTCATCTTTTATATCCAATATACGAGTATAGAAAAAGTTCTTACGGGACAAAGATATACAATTTTCATTTCTTTATTTCATGTTTTCTCTTCTCACCCAATCGTTACTGACCTCGTTTATATCAAATTGAATGGTACCCGCGATTGTTGTTACAACGGGCGAGTCATTTGGAAGATTGCAGTGATTCACTCCCCAAATTACTTTCGCTAAGGTAAAAGAAGATTTCAAAAAATATTACGTACTACATCTATGTACATCTTAAAATATAGAAACGTTATAGCGAAGTATTGATAAACGTGTGTTTTTGACAGCGAATCAACGCGAAATATATTGTTAACATTAAATCGATAATAAAGACTTCGCAACTGGAATAAAATTTTTAATTAGAATTTTGAACATAACGGTCATTCTATCGTGATATTTCTAGACCTCTTCGTGAGGAATAATTTAGCAGCAGATTATTTTCGTGCAAAGTGCACGAGGTGTTTGTCGTGGAATCTCTCAAAATGCAAGACTATCATAACTGTGTAATCAACCCACATATGTACATGTCCATAGACACATTCATATGTTCACTTAGACTAATAAACCTTTCAAATAATGAAAGGATTTAATATCATATTATGGTCCACATACAAGGTACGTCCTCTTTCTTTATGATAACAATATAGATGATCACATATGTCCCCAACTCATTATTACAGAAGTTAATGTCGATAGGTACATACGTAATATTAACTCTCCGAACTCAATCTAAAGTCCCTTTTACATTAGCGTTTGTAGTTACGGTTTCAAACTACTATACAGACCTAAAGTGAATTAGCTTTGGGATTTGGATTACTCAACGAGAAATGAGCTTCCAATATTCACAATTATAGTGAATTGGTATACGTGATCTCTTGATCTTTAAATTTGAGTTCATTGATTTTTAATCAAGACAACTGATTGATATACATATGTACTTTTGTTATTGCAGTATTTTTTTCACGGTGTTGTAATTTAACTTCATCATCAATCTTTTATCTGTCCAGTATTAAACAAGTCTCTTTTCATAAAATGAATCGGGCCTCGTAGGTCATATTGCCATACTAGATAAATGGGGGTAGGCGGAGATAAGAGCCTTAAAGTATTTAATGCGGAACTTTAAAATGTGCAGATTCTCTCAAGATATATTTCATTACTGTTAAAACAAGTGATATGGGAATATATTAAACACGTGAATAATTTTGGAACGAAAAGTACGCGCCAGAATTCTAATTCAATGATCCTGGAGTGGGAAACTAAATATTTTTAGTCTATTACTCCAGGATCATTGAATCATTGCTGTATCTCCACCAAACGGAGTTCAAGTACGAGTAGAGTAACGACGTACGGTGCCAAAAACAGAAATCTTTTTTTACAGCCCACTTTGGAGACAATTTTTTCCAACCCGAAGCTGCATCAGAAATAATAGATGCAAGAGTGTCCAGAACATATTTACTTAGCGATATTTCATTAGCACGCGCGGGTCCGATTCGACAGTTACCACGGTCTATGTAGCGTGATCAAAATGTTGCCATGGCAACTATAAATCGTCCTTTTCCAACGTGGAATATGCCTCGTATCGGGTCACTTTTAACTTACCGACGAAATTCAAATCGGGATGGTTCTGGTAGGACTGTATGTCTATTTGGAGATTTCTTTTCATTAACATGTTAGAAAGGATTTTTTTTTCCTGCAATCTATAAATAGAAAGACAAGATGATGATGATGATGATTGAGAGACACTATCCCAAAATGGCCAAGATATTTTTTCGATCGTTAAGAGAATTCAATATCGCTTTACAGGTTGTGATTAATCGACGAAAACCCTATAGTACACATAATTTAACTCTTAGAGGTTGTGTCCTTGAATAATGTCACTTTTTAACTCGCAAAGGTTAACAGAATTTTGAATACCACAGGGATCTATGTACTCTACCTAATTTCAAAATGTGCTGAAGTTCTGTTGGAGACATGTCATTCTTAATTAGGCTGCTGCGAGTTAGAGCTTAGTTGGAACGTCGAACGTCGAGTTCAAGAAGATATTCGTAGCTCGAAATACAGTACATACGAGAATGATTAAGTGGGCTACTGGGGCATAAATTAATAAATAGCACATTAAATGTACTTAAAACTTATTTCTAAGCGATTTCAGGAGTTCAATATGCTGTTTAAGTGCCTATCACTTACGTAAAGAAAATTACATAAAATAAAAATACAGGTATAGGATAAATTCTAATGAAGAACATATAGGAAATTTGATTCTGACAAAATACTTAAAATAATTTTCTTTGATAACAAACAAGAACCTTGGCGTCTAATAATTTTCTTATCCACAACTTAGCAGAACGGTTCACACAGAGAACATCAATCAGAAAATTAACTCGACGAATTTATTGAGATTTATCAGCGAGAAGGGCTAAAATTGATCAAACCTCCCAATACAAAGATCGGAGAGCAGAAAAACCCTGTTGAATATGTTTTGCGAAAACTCGGTCCGATATTCCCAATTCGGTCCAAACTCCCAAAGATTGGCACTAATCTCTCCACGGCGAGCATCGGAACGGAACTTTTCAATCGGATTTAACTCAATTCTTATCTTATCGCAAAGTACTGTCAAAATTTCAAACGGTTCACGAAACTCGATCCGGAGTTGTTATCGAAAAAAGCGTCGGAATTATTCCTATCTTCCTCGTCTCGTCTCCTCGTTGACGCTGTTTTGATGGAAACTTTTATTGGCGTGCTCGAAACTTGAGAACCTATTTATCAATCTCACCTGCCAGCAATGTAATATTTTATACACGCATTTTTTATTTTAATATCCCATTTAACGCGGACATTTTAGCACTTTGTAGATTAACTTGAATAACTGTAAATTGTAATGTTTAGGAATTCATCATGAAATAGATTTTTTCAGACCTTTTTGTCGTTCCACTACTGGGCACATGCCTCCTCTTAAAATGAAAGGGATAAGACCATAATCTACCACGCTGGCCAATTGTGGGTTGGCAGACTTCAACTTCCCATATTCCAACAGTGGAATGACAAATGGGTCGATTATTATTATTTGGACTTCAATGGCTAGATGTTTTTAACTCTAAACTGATTAGGTTTTCTTACGATATTTTTCTTCACTGTTTAAGCAAGTGCTTTTTAAAAAGTTTGCAAGTAAGTTTTGTGTGCAAGTGTTTTGTGTAAGTTGTGCAAGTGTTTGCAAAGAGGTGCGCGCAAGGATTTGAACGCAGGACCTCGGAATGAGAGGTTGAATTTCAAACCACTAGGCTACCACTGCTACAAATTGATATGAAATATTTACAAAACAGAAACGAATTTTGTGAATTGTCTCCTTTTTGGTTTTCCTCTTTGGTTTCATTCAATACTTACCTATTGCGAACGTTATTTTATAGTCACCTATTGTTATGAACACATTTAGTGAAAACTTGTGACTTCCCAACTCATCAACGACCCATATAAGTAATATTATTTATCATGTATTTATTATATTTTCAAGTGTTAGTGTATTAATCTCCTTCCTAGTACCTATAGTTTTCGTCAATGTAACGGCGTATATATCACCAATGAGTGTAACCGTTTCACAGAACAAAACCAATGTTCTATTAAAGATAACATATTTCCCGGAACAATCCTGTAAGTGGTCAGCGTGTAATGAAACTAGCTCCAATCCACATACCCCGGTTCCCGTTTAATGTGTCCTGTGGGAATGTGCTCGTAATTCGACCCTTTTATTGCCTGTACGTCTCCCTGACCGCTGCTACTCAGAAATTCAATACGACTAAAATTGGCTGAAAAGTCCTGAATAATGTATAGATTTCTATGTCTAGACATCCACCTTAAAAAACAAATGAATAGTATTACATTTTATATTGTATTTCCTAAGGTGCAACAATAACATTTAAACGTAAAACTTATTTCGGGCAAAGTCTTATTGGATTTTTCTAACTTGACATTCCTAGTTGTATCCCGGAGCATATACTTGTGTCCTATGTATGGCATATAGTCACATCGCCAACCTATTCCATAAGACGTATATCATAACAGGTAAAACGTGACAGTACTACATTTATCTGCCTACCCTTCGGATAAATACAGGCTTGTTCTTTGAATTTCATTTTTAGTAAATTCTAACAATGTTGCTTAAAGAGAATAACATGAAAAGCTACACGAAAATAACGTTAAATTGTGACGAGGATTTTTCTTTACAAAAAGCGCGGAAAAATGTGTAGGTACGTATAAGAAAACATCTAACTGCGTTTGTAAGGCAAATAAAAATACCATTATTGTGATGTAATGTTGTCCAATGTCTTTGTCACTGTAACGTATGACAAAAAACACATTTTTTAATATTCTTGAGCTTATACCTACCTACATTATTGTATATTGTTTTTATCTACATAGGTATGAACTGATGCAGATAAGAGTGTATAGTTGGCACATATTCTTATGACTCAACGGTAATGAGGTGACGAAATGGATATGGAAAGTTAAACAGTAATAAAATAATAGTTTTTTTACGATACTCCGTGAAGGTTTCCGTTTAAATTTGAAACGTTCATTCTAGAAAGAAAAAAAATTTCCTTAGGTTTATTTGTCACTTCTATGTACTTCCGCAATTTATCAGAATGCATTCCAAGCTTCTTTCTGTATCAAATGAACCAATGCTTATCGGTATTATAGTACATTAACAGATGTACTGCGGCAAAGTATCAATTTATTGCTGGTGACTATTTCTTATAATAATAAAAGGTGACATCACTTCTGTAATCCTCGAAGAGATAGGCAGTGGAGTGTAGGACATTCTCACGTTTCACCAATTACTTTTAAATGAAAATAATTAAATATTGCGTTACAGTTTTAGTAAATACTTTCATTATTAATAATATATTATATTAAACGTATAACTACTCATAGTAATATGTAAACAAGGGATAATAAATATTAAATGAACTGAAGACAACCAAGTGATATTCGTTACATTTGTTTAGTATTTGGATGCTAAATAACCAAGAAATGTAAAAAATATATTCGCCAAACTATTATTAATTTATATACTGAAATATGTATGTATGCATTTTATACACGCATTAAAATATCCAAACATACGAAGAAATTCACGCACTGCAATAAACATGAAATCTGCCTAAGAAAAAAATCAAAGAAAGATTAGTAAAAAACTGCCTTCCCATAATTTTTAAAAGCAAATTATATCAATAATAGAGAAGTGTCATAACATGAAGAATAGAATACAGCCTTAAAATCGTAAGTATGACGAGATATATGAGGGAATATCCTTTCCATCATATTAGTGCCAGTATGACGGACATCAAAAGTTAAATGTAGAATGCCGAATGAGATCAATTTCGCCCCAAATTGAATTCAAGGATCAGTGAATACTAATCCTGGAATCAGACTCGTAAAACGTCTATCACAAATTCGAGTGATTGCTTTGTCTCCTCGGGTTTATAAGTATATAATAAATCTGCGTATAAGCTATTGACTGTCTGTATATTGAAAATATAAAGCTTGGTGTTAACACAGCTTATAAAACTTTTATAAAATATGTAATTTATAGGTTTTCACCCTAAAATAGTACTGTATATCAAGTCCTCTATCTATCCCGTAAAGAAGCTGGCGTGAAGATAAATGTATGAGTGTATGTAACATCGTATATATTAATTATTATTTATTTGTGATTTTACTTTTCATGTACTTTATTGCCAGTAACATGAAGAATATTTTAGACATTCATTCATATTTTTCTTTTAGTATTTATCATTATTATTTTAAGTTTTTTGGTAAATAAATCTTAAATATTTTTGTTCTAGTAGTGTACTCCATTTGATCTGTAGAGTAAGAATTATCAACTCAAAGGTATATTCGCGTCCCGAAATATTATATATCGGTTATTCAATATAATATCGTTTTCGTTATGGCCTATTACAAGACTTCTAAGAACTGACTTTGTTATAAGTTATTTTCTATACGAAAAATGTTTGGTTTTGATGTACGACGAGATTCTGTACCTTTTAAGATATTGGTATAGAAAACACGTAGCAGGTTTTTACTATAGACATATTTAGCCCTTGGTGCCCTGTCTACCCCATGTGCAACCACGCGTGAGTATATTACAATAACAAAAATATTATATTTTACGCTATAATTATACACTTTTAGTTAGTGACGTAGCCTTCTAAACCTTCTCAGCAAGCCTGCAAAGCTTCGCAAAAAACCATTGAAGGACAGACAAGCAGTAAAGTAATTGAGGATGTGAATAAAAAAATCGAATACAAAAGTATACAATGGTGAATTATAAAAACAATAGCAAACAGATTTCAACAAATATTCGTGAATTCTAAATCATTGGAACCAGGTGTAGAACTTTCAACTGTGTAGAGCTATTGAAAGCCTCTCCAACTCGGCCGCCGCTTCCAGGGACACTCGATAGAACTGTTGTGTTGTCGACAAAAAATAAATTCCCATCCCGCGTTTCGTTGGAACACAGTAGTGCCAGTATTTTTGTTTATTTTTAAACGAAATGTAGAAAGATTAAATGATTAGATAATGATGATCTGTCGCGGTCTAATTGCATAGAGTTCGGTTGCTGTATGTATGTATGTACATATATAAAGTGTTATCTAATTTTTATATTTTGTCCTACGAGCAATCGTACTTGTGTTTTATTTTATTACAACACATTATACGTAGTATGTAGGGCACTTTCTAGATAATTTCAAAGTATTATAAACAATATGACTGACAACTGCCTACCAACGGCAACGCAGTTTGACAGAATATGTATAAATAAGTATGTATGTATGTACATGTTTGAAATATAGAAATAAATAAATATATTGCCTATATTGTGGCTTTTGATGCGACGCTTTATGTCATTTTTATGCAGAAATAGGCTCGCGATTGCCTGCAATCTCATGTGATGGAAAGCGAGATCTAGCCTGGGATGTAGCACGCTCGCCTAAAAAGATCACCTACATTTTCTCATAATAAAATATAACATGTTTTTAAATATTGTTTCCATTATCGCCAGCCTACTTAATATACTGGTGGATATAGGCGTCCACTAATGTGACGTCATCGCGCCCTGTCCCTGTTTCCAAGCATTTGTAAATTGTCTTAAACTCTCAAAAGATAGATTAGTATTAGTCGTCTGAGAGATTTGTACCTAAACCTAAATGCGTTGAAGCACTGATGCAAAAAAGTTATTGAAATGTATAATCCTTTATCTATAATACGATTTTCCTCAAAGAATTGGAAATCTGTATTTTATTACGATATATTGTGATTATAAATATATTCATTGGTACATTTAGAAAATGTTATGTCTGTAAGGACAAAGGTATTTGACACTCGGTGTTCTTATTCGCTTTGATCTTTCGAATTGACCATTTCTCGGGTATTGCAAGTTTCTATAGGCGACGATAACCACTTACCAGCAAGTGGCCCGTCTACCTTTTTGCTACGCTAAATATAATTAAAAAAATATTTTGTATGTATCAATGTATCATTATCATCATCATCAGACTATTTCTGTCCATCGATGTACAGAGGCCTCCCCAATAAGCGCGGTTGCGCCCAATCTACGGTTTACTGCATTCAGCTTCTATCTGTAGTCTTTCAGACAGAAATATCAACTCATCTGAAAGAAAATGCCGCTAACATTATAAGAACAGCACACGAATAGCCTGAAATCGAGGTCGGAGTTTCAGAAGCGGCTTAAGTTGTCAGTCAGCTCTTAATTAATAAAGTTTTAAAATATTGTACGTACACCATATTCAGTCGACTCGGCTGTTTGTTACCAGTCGGGGAAGCCTTTTCGTATATAAACCTAATATATTGTTTGGAATATAAACGCGGTCAGATTTTTATAGGTATATAGAAAAATATGGGAGTTTACTAAACAGTCTTTATGAAGAATCAAAATACATCAATTCATAAGAAGCAGTTGTCGTTAAAAATAATAATAGTTAGTGTTTCTCACATTCCTTATCT
>DWME01009457.1:0-10911 GCA_018244795.1 Parelbella ahira ahira | reverse complement strand
CCGGTAAGTTCAGATTTTAATTAAGAAAAAGGAAAATTTATGGTTTATCTAAGGTTTATTTCATACGAGTGTTTTATACATTCATACATAAATTGCTGTACTATTCCCAGATTATGTATACGTATGACAAAGCATTAATTTTTATCATTGATGAGATACATAGACATCATTCTTTTACCAATCTTCAAAAATGTAATAACATTTTGTGTTACAAAAGGTCAAACAGTCGTTTCATATATTTCTGATTATAAATATAAAATTTATCTAAAAATAATCAAACTTATTTTATAACTGGAAATTTAGTGAAGGCATGTCGGATTTATAAATATATTGTGTATGGTAGTTTGGTAAATTTTAACAATGTTGAGTTGTAATATATCCATAGAATAAAAAATTCGTCAACTAATATTGAAGAATGTTAATATTGAAGTATGTATCTAAATGTTAGAAACAAACCGACACTCGATTAAAATGGTTTAAAATGACGGAAAAATATAATAGGCGGGATTCCTTGTTTCGAAGTATTCATCAAGTCATACTATGAGGAAATTTAGAACAAAATGTAATATATTATTGATATTTTCTTTAACTTCAAGTTATTAATATAACTATGAATGTAGCCTAAAACTATTAATGTAGCAAATATAAATATTATGATTAGAATGTTAATATTACTAATTTAATACCCAGTTGAGATGGCAGATGATACATAATATAATACGAGACTATTGTACGGCTCGCTCGTGATTGTTTATTGGTGAGCTCTGCAACATCAGTTTGTGATTTTTAATTTTCACACATTAATCAATACCTATATTGTGTTAATTAAGTTTTCTTATAACATAATAATTATATTCTTCGCAAATTGCGTTTTAAATTATCTGATTGTAAGATAATGATTTAAATAACATTATGCGTATCTGTGATATTAAATAAAATTTAATCGTTACATTTTTTCTGGTTCTTGATTTTTTTTAATATTGCAAAACTTAATACTTTCTTGGATTTTGTTTACTACTTACTTTGTGTCGGTGTATAGTTATTAATTACCAGATTTGGCAGTTGACGGTGTCATAATCTGTCTAATCTGGCTCCCATGAAAGAACCAGAAAACTCTTGCAGTAATAAATAATTTGGTATACTACACATATCTCGAATGAACCTATTTCGAAGTTAAATATAAGTATTACTGTGAAACAGGTTGGGAAGAAAGACATACAATATTTCCATTTGAATGAATGGTGAAAACGTAAAGTACTTATAACCTTAAACTTGAAAGTTTGAAAAGAAAATTGAATTTATATAGTGTTAATGAGGAGAATGTCGATTTTGCGAAGATATATAGGCAAGTTTTTTGCTGTTATTTTTTTTGTTTTAACTCTATACCAGCAGCTGGGCTAACAAAGTACTTTTTATTTTACAAAACAGTGTTTTTATTTATATTTTTTTTTAACCCTAGATTATTACTTTACGTCGCAGAGGCGCAAGCATTTTTGATATATTGCTCTCTTTTTACCGTTCGCGCGTATGGCATTCATGTTCAAGGACATTTCAGTTATCGCCAGCACGTATCGCAGGACGGTGGTTGTGTGACGGTAAGTGTCCCAGTTTTTTTGATATTACCGCCCGTGGCGCTCCAAAGACGTATGAGTAGCTTGTATGTAAGTATTGCGCTATTAATCAAATTATTTTATTAGTGTTTTTTTTGTATTATTAGTTACTACTGGTGTGTTTTATCTTTTTTAGGTACATTTGAAACTTCAACATCATGACTAGTAATAGAAGAATTACGGATGATATGATAGTTAAACTGCTAGAAGAAAGCGATCATAATAGTGATGATAACTTTTCGGGAGATGACTCTGAAATTGAAGATCACGTAAGTGATGAAGATGTTCAGGACGATGTAGAAGAAGGATACATAGAAGATGAAACTATCAAGAACTCTAGTGAAAGAAGAGCTGAAGAATCTTTGCTATCTTTTGCCCCAGAAAATAGTGAGACCTTGGAGCCATCCAGTTCTGATCATCGTATCCTTGTTCCGGCGCATCCAACATTGAAGGGCAAAAACCAGCACTGTTGGTCTACTTCTAAAGGTGAAAGTCGAGGTAGAACCACTGCTAGAAACATTGTGCACACTTCTAGAGGCCCTACTAGAATGTGTAGAAATATCTTTGAGCCTAGTTTGTGTTTTGATTTATTCATTACGGAAGACATTGTTGGTGAGATAGTAAAGTGGACAAATGTGGAAATATCTAGAAAAAGACCCACTGGAAATACTCACGCTACCTGCAAAGATACATGCTTCATAGAAATTAGAGCCTATTTTGGTATTTTGACGTTAACTGCTGCAATGAAAAATAACCACCTAAGTGCAACTGAGCTATTTGATAGCACCTTTTCAGGGTCTAGGTATTTAGCAGTGATAAGCAGGGAGCGTTTCAACTTTCTCACTCGTTGTTTGAGAATGGATGACAAAACTTTGCATCCTGCCCTACGTCAAGAAGATCCCTTTATTCCAGTCAGGAAGATATGGGAGATGTTTATACAGCAGTGCAAGTATAACTACACACCAGTTCACCTTACAGTAGATGAACAGTTGGTTGGATTTCGAGGCAGGTGCCCCTTTCGGATGTACATTCCGAATAAACCCAACAAGTACGGAATTATGCTGTGTGAATTACCTATGCTGTGTGACAATGGTACTAAATACATGGTTAACGCTTTGCCATACATTGGAAGAGCCACCCTCACCAGAGGATTACCTCAGGGAGAGTACTACGTAAAGGAATTGACCCATACTATACATGGTACTAATCGTAATGTGACATGTGACAATTGGTTCATGTCTGTGTCGCTGGCCAAATCACTACTTGCTGAACCATACAAACTCACACTTGTTGGTACGATAAGATCCAACAAACGGGAAATTCCTCAAGAAATGAAAAACACCAGGCGTCGACCTGTTGGTACATCGGTGTTCGCTTATGATGGCCCTTTGACTTTGGTTTCCTATAAACCAAAACCAGCTAAAATGGTGTTCTTGTTATCTTCGTGCGACGAAAAAGGGCTCATAAATAATGATACTGGTAAGCCGGAGATGATCATGTTTTACAACCAGACCAAAGGTGGTGTAGATACATTAGACCAAATGACTTCCTATATGTCATGCTCTAGAAGGACTAACCGATGGCCAATGTCTTTTTTGTATGACATGCTAAATATATCTTTCGTCAATTCATATGTTATATATTGTCATAATATATCAACAAAAAACCAAAAACCCCTGAGTCGAAGACAATTTATGAAAAATCTTAGCACGCAGTTGACTACTGAATGGATGCAAAAAAGACTAGAAGCACCTACGTTGAAACGCAATATCCTGGATATTATCGAAGTCATCCTGAAAAAGCCTTCCGATGAATCTTCTATAGAAAATGAAGGTCCACCACCGCCAAAAAAAAGAAGATATTGCTGTTATTGTATATCTAAAAAGAAGAGGATGTCCAAAATGACGTGCGCTAAGTGTCAAAAATCTATCTGCGGCGAACATCAAGTTCATAGTATCGGATGCATATAAAATATTTTTTTTGTTACTTTGTTAGTTTTTTATAATTATATACTTCATAATTTACTATTTCTTAAGAGAAGTGTATGCTTTATGTTGTTTTTTATATTTTTATTGAGAAGATTGTTTAATTGTCCAAATTCCTAAAATTTGTTCCTAAGTTTTATTTGATTAAAGATTTTGTAATGAAAATATATAAATATTATTTTAAATTGTGTTTTTCTCTTTTTAATAATATACACAATTATAGAAACAGTCAAAACATATCAATTATACTAATAGGTTTTGAATAAAATCATTAGTCAATATGATGCGCCTCGCGGGCGTATGAGTAGTAACTTTGTACCTCCCAAAATAAGTAGTAATGTAGGGTTAAACTGTGTAAATGTACTGGCTCAGCCACTTACTACTTTATTTAATTATTCTCTTCGGGTGGGTAAATGTCCAGATGAATGGAAGGAAGCTAACCTTTGTATAAAACAGGAAAAAAAGAATATCAAACTATCGCCTTATATCAAGTTTATCAGTCATGTCAAAATTATTTGAATCGATGGTGCACTCTGTTTTATAATTATAGTCATCTACAAAAATACGTAGCACCACAACAACATGGCGTTTCAACCAACAGATCAACGTAAACAAATTTAGTCAAATTCACATTGGACCTGAAAGAAAGAGTTGATCAGAACATAGAAGTAGATGTTATCTACACAGATTTTTCGAAGGCTTTCGACAAGGTTAACCATTCGATACTTATCAATAAATTATACGACCACGAGATTTGTAACAAACTGTTGTAGTGGTGTTCATCTTATCTCATGGATCAATTATCCAGAGTTGCAGTGTTAGGCAAGCTTTCTCGTTTTAATATTGCGACATCTGGAATTCCACAGGGGTCGGCACTGGGCCCTTTACTATTTAATATTTTTCTTAATGATAGCATGTTGTGGAACATAGTAAAGTGTACCTATTTGCAGAAGACCTTAATCTTCTAAAAACTGTAAAAAACACCTCAGACACAAAATGTCTCAAAAAATGTATATAAATGGTGCAATAACAACAAAATGTATCTGAACATAACAAAATGCCACTACATACAGTTTACTAGAAAATATAATAAATTGCAATTTATTATATAGCAGGGACTAAACTTGATGAGGTTACTCCTATTCATGATCTAGGTGTTTTGATGGATAGTAGGCTTAGTTTTACAAAACACATTGATAAAAATATAGCAAATAAATCAATGGGTTTTATATTAAGATGTACAAAACCTTTTAGAAGATCAGCTGCTGTGATCCCAGTCTATAACAGCTATGTTAGGAGCAAGCTTGAGTACTGCCACATTGTGTGGTGCCCTAGCCCCTAACAACAAGATACATATAGAATGAATAGAAAGAGTACAGAAAAAATTCATCCATAGCCTAGCATACTGTTATAAAGCACTGAAAACAGTGAAATCTTATGTAGACAAAATAAAGCATTATAATCTTGAGAGGCTGGATGATCGCCGAGTCTACTTAGATTTGAAGTTTCTCCACAAATTGATAAATGGTATCATTGATTGTCCCTCACTACTGACAAGATTGAAATTCCATATTCCCACAAGAATTCCGAGAAATCCATACAAATTATTCGAAGTCAGTTCTTGCAAAACAAAAAGGGTCGCTATTGACCAGAAGTCTGTGCTCCTCGTCTCTATAATGAATGTACCAAAAGAAACCCAAATATAGATATCCACTTTGACAGTATTTCCGATTTTGTTGCTAAACTCAAAAAAATTAATATGCCTACATCATAATTATGTTCTTAGGTTCCTTAGGCGTCCCAATTGATATAAAATGTACTAGCATTTTCACTACTTACCAAATCACTATAGTTTAATATTAATTATGTATATATATATATTTTTGTTGTTATGTGTTACAGTTGTACTTAGAGCATGATGTGGTTACCTTTAATTGTGAGAACTGTTATCTTATGTGTGTGTGTAATTCGTGTCTGTATCCAATGTAATCTCATGTTGGTAATCCAATAAATAAATAAATATGTGTTTTTTGTTTCATTTAATAAAATGGTTTCTTCAATACAGATATAGGAGCAAATCTCACAGATAGTATGTACCAAGGCATATATCATGGCTCTAAAAAACATGCTCCTGATTTGGACAAGGTATTGAAACATTCCTGGGATGCAGGCATGGATAAGATGATTGTGACTGCCGGCAGTGTCAAGGACAGCGAAGAGGCTCTCAATCTATGTAGAACTGATTGTAAGTGTGCTTTTGTCAACGGACTTACTATAAGTAATGTAATAATTGATAAAATTAATAAATTTGTAATTAGATTCAGACCTCTTATCAAACTTGCATATGTGAGAGGTATAAGCCATTTAACAGTTTCTTATCAGTATGAGTTGTAACATTTGGTAGAAATCAATATTTTTCAGTTCAAAAATTAATTTGTAAAACTTTCCTTGTCATTACAGAGGTAAGACATATCTGAAAAATATTGTACTTATTGTAATTTTCATACAAGAAGCGCAAAAAATTTTAATTGCTCATATCCATTCTTAATAACTTTACCTTGTGATATTCTGATTATGTTTCAGCACGGCTATTTTCTACTGTGGGCTGTCATCCAACACGATGCAATGAATTTGTTAAAGGTCCTGAGTCTTATTTGAACGATTTAAGGAATTTGATAGCTGACAATCGTGACAAGGTAGTGGCAGTGGGTGAATGTGGCTTGGACTACGAGAGGTTGCAGTTCTGTGTCAAGGATGTGCAATTGAGGTAAGTGATCAAATTTATTATTGTAATTGAACATGTGCTTAGACAAGTGGTTATAGGTTTTTGGCGATCTGAATCTAAATATACATGTTGAGCTATAAAGTCATTGAACATAATATATGTTTATTATGTGAAATCAATGCAACCCAATGTAGGAATGTGAATCATGAGGACAATGTTGATGATGAGAAAGTAACATAATTAAGCTGTGTTTTGCTAATTTGGGATTTGGAAATAACTACTACCCCCCATACTGTCTGCACTTTTTAGATTTTAATATTCCATAACAGTGTGCTTGCCGCATAAGATTGAGCAGTTTGAGACTGCTGTCAGTGTGTGGCAATATTATAACATTTTATTAAGTTTATTACCCAAAAGCTTCAGACTAGACATGTTGGTTGGGGATTACAGATTTATTTTCAGAGAGATTGAAAGTATATGTTTGGTTTTCATTGAATGTACCCTGTAATGACTATATGGAACTAAATTTTCTGGAGTATTATATTAGTCTGAAATTAAAAGTACACCTCCTCTACAGGTATTTTGAATATCAACTACAATTGAGTGGTGAATTTCAATTGCCATTATTTCTACACTGTAGAGCGGCGGCTGATGACGTGGTGGAAATATTAAGCAGAAATAGAGATGGAATTTGTGGTGGTGTAGTACATTCATTTGATGGGAACCATGATGCGCTACAGAAAATATTAGATCTCGGAATGTACATAGGAATTAATGGATGGTAATGGATATTTAATTTTGTTATGTTTTTATATCTCTGGACCATTGTAAGAGGTAGAACCCCATGTAATGAAACTTATCTCATTTTTAAATAATCTGCTGTAAATTTTGCCCTAAACATATTATATATTAGCAAAAAGTCAGAGTCCAACCATCAATTTGAACAATCCTTATCCTTATATTGTCTTGTAATAATAATAATGTTATACCTCATTTTCAGTTCACTAAGATCTGAAGAGAGTCTTGATGTAGTGTCCAAAATACCACAGGATAGACTTATGATAGAGACTGACTGCCCTTGGTGTGAAGTGAAGCCCACACATCCTGGATACAAATATGTGAATACTAAGTTTCCCTCTGTGAAAAAAGAGAAATACTCTGTTGAATCTGACAATCAAGTTAAGGGTAGAAATGAGCCAGTGAATATTGTGTAAGTATATGTAGAATGTACCAATTCTTAATAAGTATAAATACATATTTGTATAAAAGACAAGTATTTGTTTTGTGTTTGGATGTAAATAAATATATAAAGGTATATACAACAGCTATTTAGTTGTAAAAGTGTTGGTTCTTTTCTATGACATATCTCAGACTAAGAATTCTATTACATGTAAGTGTCAAGAGTCAAATATTGTATTGCATGCGAATTTTTTATGTATTTTTCGTGTGCTACGAAGTATTAGGCGTTTTTATGTGTGAGGTCTAATAAATTTTTTTTTTTCAGGCAAGTTTTAGAAATTTTGGCTGCCGTTCGAAATGAAGACATTGATGCGTTAGCAGAAGAAATTTACAATAATACTAGCAAGTTGTTTTTCAGTAATAAAAATTTAATGTAAGTTACATTTTGTCTTATTTTAAAAATCCTTACATACCCAAGCAATCTATTGTTTTTGTGTCAGGATGTAAAGGATCCGAAATAAATGTTAGTGCCATTTATTTATCATTGCGCCAGGTATCCTACGAGTAAGCAGAGAGTATCCTGGGCTTAGTACTCAATGCTTTCAGACCTGTCGTGCTTCTTTCATATTCTTCATTGAAGCACTTCGGTATCGAAAACGATGTCGACAAAGACTGATGTTAAATACAGTAGTTTTATTATCAGCAAAAGTGTAGATTGAGCCATTGCTTACTTGACCTAAGTACAAGACGGGAGTCAAAAGCTTGATTTCCATTTGGGACGTATTCATGGTAAGGATTTGTACCGTCTGGTTGTAAAAAAAATATATATGAAGTACGGGAGATGGGTTGGAAGTCACATTTTTTTATTCCTCCCAATTCCCATTAATAAGTTCTGTTTAGGAATGACATTTGTATATAATGTCTAGTCTAATGATTGTAGTAAAAAAGTATATTAAACCAGAATTGTAACATCTTGTCATACAGGGTAACATGTAAATAACACACAAAAATTAAATTCATTTCTCTATAATTTATTCCATTCTGTTTTTAATATAAACACACATCTTTCAACACAAATAAATACACTACAAAACTTATCACTGATCTCATGTTTAAAAAAATAATTTCATCAGTTTTTGTGTAAGGTAACTATTCGTATAATAAGACAAGATCAACTGTGTCATCAAACTTGTATGTCTTTCTCATGATCTGCACAGTTACAAATCGAGAGTTATACATCATAACAATTTATGGATTACTGTTACACGATATGGAATCATGAGTGTAGCAAATGACACAAGACTGATCTGGTGACACCAGATGCTTGTAGTGAAACCTAAATGTGAATGTATTGAAGATTGAACAATAATGTACAACAAATGTTACCATATATTTATCAACTCATCTTAAATGCACCATCGGGAATGTTTCTAAATACTGGTATAGATACATTACATAATATGAAGTTACTCATGATGTCATGGGTAGTTCCAAATAATAATAATATGGTAAAAATTATTGCTATGATTGAAATTTTAACATTATTCAACAATTTTTAAAACATTTGAATCATCATTATGTAATATAGAATTATACTTCACGATTTTAAATCTCCTTTATAATCAAACATTGCCAATGATAAAATAAATGTAATTGCCACGGGAAGAAATTGTATAATAATACAAATAATTGAATAATAATTTGTGCTGTCAGATTTTGCTTTAATTAAATATATAGAGATCATTAAAACACATCACAAAACGAAGAGTAAAGAATAAAAACGAAAATGCAAAATCAGAATGTTATAGTTGGAGTTGGAATTGCATCATATCATAACATACTTAATAAAAATGGACAAAACAAATGTTAATGGCAGATTAGGTTCTGTTGACATGCAAATATAAAAAATAATGATTGTTAACAGCCACGTGTAGCGTGTTATAAACATATTAACTAGTTATAATTATATTCAGCACACAGGTAACCATTAAAATCATTTCTGTAATAGCAGTAACAAAAAAGAAGCAAGTTGGGAGTTTTTTTTTACACACAATGCTCGATAAATATAGACAGTATTAAGATAAAAATTCATAAACAGTGCGAAGCACACCTAATTTCGGACATTTAGAAACAAAATTGTGGTGTTACATAAGAATTATGATATTAAAAAATGAAACTGAGAAGGGAGACAGCAAATGGGTTCCCTTACATAATAAAACCAATAGATGTTGTATGATGTACAAGTGTAGTAATAAAAAAAAGTTAATTTGTTATCATGCTTTTTAATGCTACTTTGTCTTGTGATTCTTATTCCATTTAGTTATGTAAGCCTTAGGGACAGTTATTTTATATGATTTTGCCATGGTATATTGAATGGTGATCTTTAACCAAGGATAATCTGAAACTTGTAAAGAATCTGACAAAAGTGATAGAGGACGAAGAGATTTCTTTACAAAAAGTGTATATGGATGAAAATCTTAACATACAAAAAAGCTTACCAAAATAGAGAATTTCAGTGAGATTAACAGCCCAAGCATTATTTTTACCATTTGTTGTGTCATATATTATTTAGGTCTAAAACTTCTAACTACTAAAATACCATGTAGACTTCCCCTAGACCTTCCTTGGACACTAATCAGTTTATAATGTTATTGGTATTAATATTTCGAAAACCAAATCAAAATCAATGAATGTTGATGTGTATTTATAGTTTATTATTGAGTAAGACTGTTTTCCCTTCGCATGCATAACTGCTTAGTATTTGGCTGGCTGCAAAAACCATTAAATAAGATTTAATAAAAAAAACTGTGTGTTGTTAAAAATGGAACACTTGTAACAGTATTTTTATATATTTGTCAGTTATGTAACACCACTTAACAAAATTTTCGGTTTGAACTTAACAAGATTACTTAACACTCTCACTTGTGATTATGTTCTTGGTTTTAAATTTCTCACTGACAAGTTCAGGGTATCTTCGAGTACAGGTGAACTTGTTCTCTGAACCAATGCAAGTATGAGTTTACATGGAACTTCGTGGCATTTAGTGCAGTTTGCGTTTTGGTCGTAAGTATTTCTGGGGCCCATTCGCCTCTGGAAATTGTAAACAAAATGTTTGATATCATAATCACTTAGACAACTTCATGAATAATACATCATCATCATAACCAATCCTTTTGAGTAGAGGTTTTCTATCATAATTACAAGGATTAGGGTATATTCTGCCTTGCTGGTCAAATGCAGGTTGCCGAAATTCAGATGCCTTACAGAAAATGTTTATTATTTTACAATCGAAATGAGAGAGATTCATAAACAAAAGATATAAATTACAACAATAAACACAGTAAAAATACAACCAACTCATATCTACAGCTAATGGACTGGTGTTTCATAACAATTAAAAATATAATGTCAC
>DWME01009456.1:0-10911 GCA_018244795.1 Parelbella ahira ahira | reverse complement strand
ATGTTAGTAGTGACTCGGAGTCTGGATCTATGCCCGGTGTATGGCAATAGGCTAGCCACCTATTCCAAGAGACGTAAACGTAACTGGTGAAACGTGAGAGTGTACTACACTCCTCTGCCTACTCCTTCGGGATTTACACGCATGATACTACGTTATATATTAATTACATATTTAATTAATTGTAATATTTCTTTGCAATACTAATTAGTTTTACTTTTGTTCTCTTTACTCGTAGATAGCGCGTATTGTTTTTGACATTCTATGTTGTTCCTGCTCAACTGCAGAGTTGCTAGCAGTAAAGTAGGATTAAATTTATCTGGAGTTAAGCGCTTTATGCAGTAGATTTTATAATCAGATCCATTAACTTTACTCTAAGAAAGTTAACTCCATAGCGTTAGGTTTACGGCATAAAGGAGTTTTTAGCGCTTTTGGAACATGACAGGTCGTGCCTCGCGGACTTCTATAATAATGCATATTATTCTCTTAGCGAATAAAAATTACATTGTAAATATAGTGAAGTAGTGCTTCACTTTGGAGCAATCCCCATTCTTCAAAGTCACCGTGGGCGATCTCCCTAAGACCTTATGGCGATGCTAAGTATTGTAATATTGATAATTTGATAAATCCGCGTCATACAATACATGACAAGCACTTTCGGCGGGACAGTGCAATGTGGATCACGCTAACATTGAATATGTTATATGATACCCCGGAGGCTTTATGTAAGGATTAGAGGAGAGCAATAATGCGGGGGAATATTATGAACGCTCCATTACTCAAGCGAGCCTCATTGTATGTAAGGCTCTATTCGAAAAGCCGGATCTAATCGTACGATTCTATCACACTTGTGGATCCAGAGAGTATAAATTATACGTAAAAGTAAAAACTATACATAATGCCTGTAGTTTCCGAAGGAGTAGACAGGAGTGTAGAACACTCCCACATTTTTTGTTTTGAACCCAGGGCTTCCTGATCGACAGTCCCGCTTGCAACCACTCGATCAATAACGCAGTTGTAAAAGTATATATCTAAGTGTATAAGCCAAAACATATTATTATACTATGTTATATAATATACAATATATAATATATGTTATATAATGTATGTAAATATAATATACATAATATACTATGTTATGTACTATATAGTTACATAGGTCTCAGACTTTAAGCCAAGTCTGGTTTTTTTCAAATACTTTATTTCCTAATCTATTTAAGAATCAACGAATGATCTCTCATGCATTTCGTAGGTACCTACATATTTTAACATTTGAAGCCTGCAAATGTAGAACTATTGCGAAATTTTATTTATTGGGAAATTTTAAGCCACAACATTGAAAAATGACTATTTAAAGCTGTTGAAAAAAGTCTGTTTAAACACAAATAGCTACAATTAGCTATTTGTGTTTAAACAGTCTATCTACATAATACACGTATTATTGGGGGCGGCATTTCTTTAATTAAGAAGGCTTTTGTCACCTTCTACAATCACGGCTAATGAGTGGAAAATACTGGGAGCCCTTAAATCCGCCCATAAATTTGTAATCTACTAGCTGTGGCCATAACTACGTTTGCGTGGGTTTATCGCGTGTTATGAGTTTTTTGTATAAAACTTTAAAACTTTTCTAGGGGTAATATCGTCTAAGTCACTACTCATACCATCATCTATCTGCCAGTGCAAGTTGAGACTGGCACTGGCAGATAGATGATGAGTGATGAGTCAAAATCAGTTTAATCACTTCGCAGAATTCCCGGAGCAATGTTAAATATTAAAATTTTTATTTTATGCCTTGAAAAACTTCCTTCCAAAAACGCTAGTAAACGTATTAATTTATTTCTAAACGTTAACGTAAAAACAAAGTTTTATGCTAGCTAGCTTCAAATATGACGAACTTGCATAAAAAAATTTTGCCCTTTTTCACCCTCTTAGAGGCTGAATTTAAAAAATCCCTTTTTGTCCATTATCTACATTTTAAGAACAAGTCCTGTGAATTATTTCAACTTTGTTGCTCAAAGGCTTAAGTTGCACATTGTTTAATAAGTCATTGAATCATCATCATCATCATCATCAGCCTACTCTCGTCCACTGCTGGACATAGGCCTCACATAGTCATTGAATATGTGACGACTTTTCTTTTTATATATACCTACAGAAGATTAGGTTTACAATAATAAGAAAAACAAATCACTAAAGTTATTATTACCATGCCAAGGTTACAACAATATTATCTATTCATATGAAGATAATAAAAGATAGAGAAATAGGGAGAAAATGTGTTTTATTTTAAACGATTCAGCGAACAACTACAAACTATTTAAGAATTACTAACTCAACTAGGCGAGAAATTTTTATTCTTTTGTAATAACTTCATAAAGCATAGTAGACTTTCGCATCACTTCGCAAGTCGTGCGACATTAAATACTATTAACTACAACTCTTACCGGGCGCGTGTGTACAATTTTACCAACAATTAATTGTTATGTTACAGAAACTTTTGACTTACCGTCTCCTCTCGTTCCGTCTTGCCAGTCTTCTTCTGAAACAAATTAACAACCTGTTAATTAAATGAATTTATTGTTAATTCTTCATAAATAATTCTTTCACCGTGTTCTTAACAACGACGGAAACTTGTTTGAATAGGTAATAGTAACTTACGAATTTACAAGGTTCCCTAATACGCATGGCATGTGGTATAGGTATGTAGGTTGAGTATTAGGCCTATAATAATTTAACGGGTCAGTCGTTTCACCGTGTCTTCCTGGGCTCCGCCAATATTTCCGCCGGAAACAGCAATGGTGACATTAAGCTCAACCGGACTTGGGGTCACGCAGACAGAAGTGTCAAAATAAGAAGAGGAAACGTGGGATAAGGCGATATCCTGCCTCTCAGGCGCACAGCCGGAACACGACCGGAAGTCGTTTGGCGGTAGACTTCGGCATGAGGGTGGTCGTCAGTCAGGCAGGACTCTTAAGGATATAACGATCTTAGCACCGAGCGTGTTAGCCGCCACATACGCCAGCTTGACAAAGTAAGCAAGCAAGCTTTGCTTCAACATCAGTACACAACTTAGCAGGTTTAAATGTTTACTGAAAATAATAAATTGTTTCAAGCGTCTTCATGAAATCATCAGGCGTGTAAGGAAAGTGAAGAGTGCTTTCTGGGCTCCTAAATAACAAATTTAATATGAGCCAGGAACTAAGTAAATAATTACTGGTTGAATACTTCAGTGGCCTAACTTGTCTCAAGCCTTCTAGATTAGACACGGAGTAATGTTAGGTGCTAACCAAAATTAACCGAAGTTATAAGCTAGGTGACAGCTTACAAAGTAGCCCTGTAATAACTGAGTTGTAATTGTCACTTAGACTTACAGAAAATTTTGTTACTGATACTTGTTAATTGAAAAAGTCATCACGAATACATATGTATATTGTGATTGCCAACATCAATTTATGTAGAACTGTTTTGAAACGAAATAATTCATTGTAATCGTCTTTTAATAGAATATGTGTAAACATATATAATATTTAGGTAATTATTTTGCTACATAACATATTAAATACTTACGGGAGAACAAATTAATCTAAAATCTGTCAATACAATTTTACACTGAAAATATACTCAAAATAACCTATTAGTAAAAACTTTAATTATGTTAATTAGGATGAACAGGCATAATAATATTTACGACGAATGCGTAGCTAATACATCTAGAAGTCAAACGTGGTCATTGCCAGTTTAATATAACGCATAGTCGAGTCGATCGCGCCCGACGACTAAGCCGATTGTACGTCATGGAAGAAGTGTGGACCTGTGGCTCCTTAACACAATATACTCGTATAAAAAAGAAATTAAAAATAACTTAAAAATACTGGTATTAAGTATTACATCACTCTAAATGAAAAACAATACAAAATAGAACTTAGTAAAGACAAGATGCTTCTACAGGTCATTAGAAAAGCAACTCACCATTTTCCCTGCCTTTCCTCTTCTTCTTCCCTGCAGAGCTGGACTTGCTTGACTTATCCGTCTTATCTTTACTCTTCCAACGGCTCAACATTTTTACCACTTATCGTTTTAGCTTAACGACGTAACTAATCACATTTTCATTAAAAAGGCCCCAATCTACTCAATGCTTTGCACTTGGACATTACGATTAGCACTTCACTGGTGAGTACTTCGGGGGTACAACACACGACTTCACCATCACAACACAACGTCCACACATATTACTTTTATGTAAACTTTTTATATACTTATTTTTCACTTACTATTACTTATAACACTTTGTTTATTACTAATTTATTAGCACTTAGGTTACTTTTTATTGCTTAATACAGTTACACTTCCTTAGATATGTATGTACCACTAGGTTTCATTCAATTCCATAAGACGTTCGGTTTGATTTACATTATTTAGCGGCGTTATAATAATATCTGATCATTAACCATAAGGATTGTTCTACCAGTCTTTGACGGTGTTCTTGTTTGAAGGAAGTAACTGGTGAAAAATGAGAATCAACCTGAAATACGAGTCCGTGTATCATCTCATTATACTTATATGTATCCGCCGTATTTAAATGAGTATTTTTTTAACTTTTTTGCTATGGAATTAACATTAGCACAAATATTTAACAACCCGTAATTACCGATGACCCTCAAAAGGCGGGTGGTAGCGACTGAATAAATTCTGCGGATGTTGGGTGTTGAGGTATATAGCTTGGGAAGTATTTAAAATATAAAAATTGAAGAGATGATAATGATGACATAACGAAATGTATGCTCTGGCCAACATAATGGCCTATTGTACCAATAGATTGAGGGAGGCTGATGATGATGTACTTATATGAAATAAGTATTGATGTCAGCGCCTTTTTATTGCTAATGAAAAGTTTTGAATATTTTTGCATTAACGGAAAACAGTAACTTGAATTAGCAGAGCATATATTACGAGACGTAGATGTATAATTTTTCAGTAGCTAAAATGTTTTATGACACAGAATCAGGATATTCGGAGATGGGAGAATTAAATTTCCGCACCGATCCGATGCAGCCTGCAGTTATCATCGCCCTCCCGGCTGAGTCGAACGTCCCTTGACACGACAGCTTGACGGAAATCGAGGTACTTTTAGCGTTGTTCGATGTTCGATGTTGTTTCTATAAAATTATTATTTCGTCGCTCATATCACTAAATACTCATACATGTCAATCAGATTTATATCAAACGACTTTGACCCATATTTCAATGCATTTTCATTACCTATTTATGAATAATCAAACAAAATTTCATTACAACGTTAATCATTATGTGGATGTACACATCAATATTTTTGTTAAGCTTTAGTGATGACAAAATAATTTAATTACTTATGTGTTTACGCCCGCTTTGCGTAAAGATTTTTGAACTATTGTGGGTTGAACAACAGTAGCCTCCCAAGCACATAGTAAATTTTTTTGTAATTTCCTCCCGACTGAAAATTTGTCAAATGAGGTCAATATCTTAAGCTGGTCACACGAACAAGAAAAAAATGTATACAAATTCGATGATTTACTCCCAATTGAAACTTTGTCAGCTGATAGATTATATGTTATTATGAATAAATAAAAATGTCAGCTGGCTGTATCCCGGGGATTACCAGCCGATACCCTAAAGGGTGCAAGGCAGAAGCTACCTGGGAGTATCTATTACCTACATAAAGGTAGCAGCTGACGCGTTTTCCTTATAAAGCAGAAAACAAGAAGTAAATAAATAAATAATTTGATGAATTTATAATGACTAGACTAAATAATTTGATGAGATTATAATGACTAGAGATATGATTGAGAAACTTGATAATGAAAACCTGTTGCTGGCTCACGGTCTAAATGTAGACTTATTCATCGGATATCATCATTTAATTTATCTAAGTTAATTAGACATTCATAATACACGCATCATACCTTAGTCATATACAGTTCAAAATCGTTAGAGGCATAGTTGGTATGAAAATAACTTTATTGTTTAATCCCCTATTTTATCGTTGTCATGCGAGATCCTTGTTTGGGTAGTTCCATTCGACAGAACTCACCTATGTTTGTCATATATTGCTCAGTCTGTTGCATGTCTTTGTATAACATTTTATTTGTGTGTCTACTAAAATATTATTTTTCACGGTTCTTGTGTAATTAAATTGCAGTGGATGAATAAGAATTGTTTTATACGTAGATAAATGAGATATTTTTTAAGATACTACAAAGCGCGGGAAGAGTTTAGAAATCTATCCCACAAAGCTGGATTTCGCTTGTAAGTAGATATCCTGGTTCCGAAACGAGGATATAAAATTATCAAATACAAAAAATAACTACAATTAATTTTATTTAAAAACCCTAGTTATTTAATTTATTTAAAATTTTTCAACATCTATCGAACAGAAAAGTATTATTAACATTCACGATATTATATTATACATTAAATAACACAATTTTAAAAGTTCTTATTATTTCTTTGACAGTAGTTATCAAGATGAGGGAAAAAATTATGTCAAAATTAATTGAGGGAAATAATGCTTTTTGATTTTTTTCGCGTTCAAGCACAATTTTAATAGAGTAAAACAAAATTTAAACAAATATAATTCATAAGATTTCATAAGATTTGAACCCTGAATGCTAGCGCTGACAATTCTTATCCATTGGGCCAAGAGAATGGGCGTCGAAATCGATAATACTGGACATGCGTATTAGCGTAGCGCAACTAGCTCCACGCTTCAGTGGTGTTGGGAACTTTTACGTTTAATAGCAAACCGTAGATAGTGCAAATCGTGCATTGATCGTTCGCGACCTAGATGGAGTCACTGAAGCCGCTAGCGTTGCAGGTCTATACATAGTTTACGAGTTCGCCACGACGCTAGTGTTGTCGTTTTACGACTAATAGCGCTATAATGCGCAAGTTATTTGATTCTAACTAATTTCTAAAATAGTACTAAAATAATGTATGAAGTACACATCGGAATTTATTAAGAGTCGAAATCACGGCGTATGATTTGGAGCACCTTTACAGATAAAAAATAATATTTATCTCGAATAAATTGTAACGATATTTGACTTGAAAGAACAGTTGACAGGCCTTTATTTTTTGTACAGAAAATATTTTTGATCAGTTTTTCGAATGAAAAAATAATATATAGCAAGTAATGAAAAATCAAGCTTCTATCAAAATCAAATGAAAATCTGTACTTAATCGTTAGAGAAGTTACAATGCATTAAATTAATTGTACGTTCTAAATAAATGACTTCTTATAATTACAGGTCATACATAAATGATGTATTCGCTGACATTACTCGTTCAGCGATACGTTGGATGAAATTAGTGCAGTCACGTCAATAGAATTTAAAGGTAGAGGCGTTGATGCTTCCCAGTCACCTTGAAACCGGATGGAGCGTACGGCGACGCAAACTTGGATATTTGAGTAAACAGGTGAGCGCACAATTTGGAGGGTCAGTCACGACATGTGTGAAGTAGGCCATAAGACACAAATATTCCAAATAGTAACAATGATATCCATATATGTCGATTATATAAAGTAAGCAAACAGTAATGGTATTAAAATGTTGTGATTATTCATATTTAACGTTAAACCAGTCGACAGTATTGCTGTTGTCGAAAAATTTATGGTTTTCGATCCATAAAAAATATGCTTATTTTAACCGTGTTAAAAACCCGTTATATATATTTTTTTTCTTTTTGTTACTTAATTTTATATACACTCCGACCGAAAATAATTGTTTGAGAATAACGTTAAGCTCCCTCAACCCGTTTCCGTTACGTCACACAAAATAATGATAACGATTAACAAGGAGCCCTCTCGTGCGTTTTTGTTTTGTTCTTGGCGAGATGGGTAAAACGTCGACATGCAGTCATATTCCGTAATTTTGTAACAAAAAACCTAACAATACTTTACCGGAGGATTATTAGTCTGCGTGTTTCTGCCACGTCTGTTTTGTTATAAGAACGTAACATCACGCCTGCAATTACGACGAAGTAGCAGAGTTTAGTACGGGTCTACGTTACGTTAATTACATTAACGTCCCGCTATGAAATAGGTGGTGGCTTACAACATTATATAATATTTATGCCGTATGTCAATGTTGTTTATATGTGCACGAAGATGGAAATTAAAGGGCATTTTTCTAACATTCCAGTATAAAAGCGGATAACAAGCGTCGAGGGGTACGATCGATATGATAAAAATATGCACCTGTGTCACTCAGCTACGCCGTGAGCAGTCAACTAACAGCAAGGAAATCACTCGGGAAGATATTCCACAGTACGACTTTAGTCCGTGTACCGTCAGTGGAAGGTTGAAAATACGTAGCGAGAAAATAAAAATTTTTCAGTGAGTACCCTTGTTTAGATGCAACTACATTTTAACTGCTTTTTTATAGCTTTCGCAACAAACATTAAATTTATGACTCAACCGAGTACTGGCATCAGTTACTTTGTATCCTGCAGGTTGCGGATAAAGTACATATATTCCGGTACATTTTATCATAAAACACCGCTAAAAGATAACTGGATTTTTAATACTTAACAATTTATTGTATAGAAAATAATACGCGTATTTCCATAAACGTTAATGTATATAATGTTATGTGTTACATAATATCCGTTAACGTTACAAGCTTACGAATAAATATTGCTGAGACACAGAAGTGGCTCTGCGGCCTGCCTCGATGTTTACACTATTCCCCAAGCATCATTCAGCTGAAGTGCATCGCTTTGATATCGAATTGCAACTGCTAAGCATTCCAGTGAATGTTCAATCGCTAAATGTCTTAACGGAAATGTCTAGGCATAGATATATTCATGATGTGTGTTACGATTTACGAGTATGTACGAGGGAGGCACCGAGTGTAGAATGATAGCTGGATCTGGCGTTATAATCTATTATAATCTAAATATAAGCAGTATCCAGAATTTATCGAACCAGTTACTGCTGGCAGTGTAGATATTGAAACTTGTTGATTGGTTGTGAATTCACGATACGACGATAACGAATACTGGGTTGATTGAGTGAAAGTAGAATGTATGCTGTAGAAATAGCAGTATTCGAAACGATGTAGGGTAAAAAAGCGGAGAAAAGGGAGCATGTAGAAAGAGAATAAGTGATAGTAATTTTTTGGAAGAGATTCAAGTGGCGAGTTTGAATGACAGATTCGGAAGGAATAGGGCTAGGCCTAAATGCTTTCAACAAATTGGACAGTGCCTTCACTTTTCAAAGGTTATGTTGTACGTCCCAAAGAATAAGGGATGCGCCTCTTTTCATATGCCCGGCACGAATCTAGACTCCATGCTACCATCACGAATTTAAAGTTACAAAAACTCAGTAATATATTACCCGACTTGGGGATCAAATCCCGGGACCTCTTTCGCAGCGGTCGCGCTTGCAATCAGTAGACCAACGAGGCAGTGACCTAATTTTTTAAATCCTTTAATAACCGATACATGTACATGTGAAAAAAATCAATCACTTAGTTCATGCTTTTAAATCCATTTAACAGATTTTGTATTGATGTCATTTCAGATGAAAATATGCAGCGATGAATAAACACGCACACAGAGAAACCCTTTTCACTTATGTAATTGGATGGGAGGTGATTAATGGCGACATTGTAAAGGCGGCATAGATAAAATAGATTGATCTGTAAAATTTGAATTACATCAACATAACCAAGCCTCGTATCGAAAAAGTTCGTGCAGAAGCCCCGAAAGCCTCTTCTTCAAGCTATGTATATGGAATGTTTGGCTGATAATATAGGAAACAGGAAATCGAAGAGATTTAAGATTTTATATCATGAATATCAGTGAACAGTATTTCAAATGTAAACTACCTACTACGAATTTCCTTTAAAACATGAATTTACTACGTAAGTAGTCGTATCTTTCTTTGTTAACGTTAGCTCTCCAACTCTACCACTACCTATTGTTATGAGTACCTATACTATCTTGCGCTAAACGTTAAACAAGTGTTGAAGTGTGTATACGTGTATGTTTATGTGTGAATTGAGTAACATTACTTTTATAGAAATAATTTCATCTCACATTCGGTGCCGACGTTTGTTTCCGTTATATAATCGTGACGCTATTAAGCTTCAATAGCGAAGATATATTTCGTGTTAATGGGGATATAACCGAAACGTCGTACGGAATACTAAAATATGTATGATTTTGATGAGAATGAGAGAGCATATTACATAATTAGAAGCCGGTATTTTCGATTGATGTCTGAAAGTACTAATAAATAAAAAATAATAAATCATTGACATAATCATTATCATCGAAACATCTAAAGGACGTCCACTGCTGGTGGGGACGATAATAATGGACATCCTTTGGATATCTATTACTGGATGGACATAGGTCTACCCTAATCGGCGCCACTACTACCGGTCCTGAGCCTTCCGAACCCAGCACCTTCCCGCTCTCTTCTTCTTCTTCAGGTCGTCAGACCATCTAGTAGACAATCTGGAGAACGACCTACGCTACGCTACGCGGTCTGCCCATTGCCACTTCAACTTACTAATGTTATGTCGGTGGCCTTCATTTATCACGAATTTCAACGTTTCGGATTCTGTGGCCTAGAGAAATTCGTTGTGAAATGTGTGGCATTGAATGACTTTCAGTTAGTGTATGAGGCCCACAATAAAGGACCACATCTCGGCACCCTATATCTTCACTGCTAAAACACAATGTTCTGTCAATTGTTACTGACGTATGTTTGCAGACATGATACTGTGGAGTGAGCTTACAACCGAGGGTTTTCCGGAGCATTATGACATGGGGTTCTTCAAGAAAAGCGCAAAGAGAGCTCTCCTTCAAAACCGGCAAAACATTGGCCACGCCTCGGGTGTTGCAAGTGTCCATAGGCGACGGTGACCA
>DWME01009455.1:0-10913 GCA_018244795.1 Parelbella ahira ahira | reverse complement strand
CGGGGATTACAGGCGTGATGTTACGTATTAACTAACCTGAGTATTTGGATCTGCATTACCACGATTCTCCTTATTAGCTTGGGATAAAGAGCCCATAGGACTATGCTGGGAAGGTGAGCCCTGCAGCTGGGGACTCTGAACAGAATTGTTCACGTATTGAATTGCTCCTTGAGGATTCATGGATCCAATCGGCATTTTTGAATTCTGGGGAAACGATTTTTTCTACATTACCAACAATAATACGATTTGCGAATGCTACTGAACTTCAAATATTTATATTATTATATTTATATTAAATTTACAAATACATTTTTATTTCCCAAACTTACTGTTGTTGATAATCTGATGACAGTGACAGTTCTCTGTTATTTCATGGTAAGTCACAGATAATGAAGGTTTTAGAAATATTTATAGGTATATGGTTTCAGTTTACGCAATAATGTGATTAAATTTTTACTAAAAAATCTACATAAACGTTACAATTTTTAATGCATAGTAATCACAAGAATATGAAAAGAAGGGATAGTAAGTAAAACAGCACATTATATCATCATCATCATCATGATATTAGGATATTTACAAGTTGGTATACAGAATGTCGATATTTAAAATATGTCAGGACAGAAGTAAACCTATATTACAATGTTGACAACTATCGAGGGTAGAGGTAGAACAAAGGCTAAGGGCGTATACGCCTTTTGTGTATACACAATGTGTTTTTTGATCGATCACGAGAATCCGCGTAAATTCTAAGCAATACATTATTTAATGTACATTCTGTTAGACACGATTTATACATGTATACTAGACACGACTATATCAGCTAATATGACGAATAAGTCTTTAGAAAAACTTACTACATTATACGACAGCTATAAATTGCAGAAATTAACGATGCATTTCCAATTCTCCACAGGTATTGAGGGAGGGGAAGGGCATTCCTCGCATTTGTTAGTTTTTTTGTGTGAATTTTAAATTACTTTCATTTGAAAAGTAAGACCAAGATAAGTGAATAACTAAAATTAACAACTTAACAACAATCCAGCATTTCAAATGAAGAGCAGATTAATAATAAAAACTATCAAGGGAAATATTTAAAAATAAAACACTAAAACTTCCAATAGACATTTACTCCTCCATTCACAATGCATTCTTTTAGTCTAGTGGCGTAATGATACCGCCTACGTTTACATTAACTGGGAAAAAAGCTATTATTTGATGATAATTTCGAACAAATTCAAAAACAATTCAATGTAGGCCATGGTCAAAAATCACATCATCTAAGATTTTAGAATTCCATTAAGTATTTTTAATATGAGTTTCCTAAGAACCAAGGTCATTTTTACAAAGAAATTTCTAACCATTGCTGTGAAAAATCAATTTCAATCACATTCAGTCTTTTGGAATCTAATTCTGTTGCTTGTGATTTCATATTATAATGTGAAGAAAGTTTAACAAGTTCTTCAATCAATTTCATCTTCTAAAAGTGATGATGTGTCTGTAAAGTCATCTGTGTCTATTAATTTTGTGGGTTGAATTGTATTATTTTGTACATCTTTTTGAAAAACCATTATCGCTAATTTTAGGTCCCAATTGCAGTCTTTTAGGCGTCTGAAACAAATATTACAAATAATTGTCATAAACATATCATTATTGTTATTATAGAAACAAGTGGGAAAACAACATATTATATAATTTTCATGTATATATAAAGTTACTCTTTTTTGAAGTTTTATTTCATCATTACCAAATGTTTTATGTAAGTCACCCGATAGTATTCACTATTCATAGTAATTTATACACTTCACCATCAACTATTGTGATTCCATTTTTTCCACACTTGCTTCCTCTCATAATCAGAAGAGTTAAGGACATATTTTAAATTATAATAAAATTAACAATTATTTGCCTTTAATTCTTTGTCTAGATTCACAACCATAACAAATACTTACTGCTCACAAAATTCAACATTCTTTATTTGAGTAATATGCATGAAAATTGTACACAGTGTTGCAATATCCTCCTTGTCTGGATTCACAAGAGCCATTGAGTCTGTTTTATTTGGGGGATCCTAAAATAGAAAAACAAAATACTTGTGAACTGCTTTTGATAGACAGTAAGTTTTTATAGTAAAATACAATTGTTGATACACAAGATTGTGTCTTCCATTAGAACAAGAAAACTTCTCGGAAGAGTATGTATATCTATGCTGGTAACATTCTTATATATCATGAGGATCATACACTTGTTAATACACATGACTATATCTTCCATTGGCATTAGAAAATCTGTGTTATGGGTAGGTACATACTCATATATCTTTTCCTGGCAACATTCTTAAACATATATTCTGTTAATATAGTCAGTAATGTTATGTCACATGAACATCTGTAATAGTCTATAGCTCTATTATATTTTTGGGGTAGTGATAAGCAAATACTGTAATGTCACACCTAATTCTCTCATTCTTCAAATTACCTTAAAGTTTTTCACTTGCTCTGGTGTAGCAGGTGTCAATGAAATCATTTCTTTTGTAATTAGATAAGTTGATGTTGTATTTTGGGCATTGCTGTAGATTATATTAATAAAAAATGTTCTTCTGAAGCCTAATAGTACCTCTTCTGTAATTGATTCTTTTTCTGTTCTAAATTCTTTGAAAACACCGTCTATGATTATTATAAGACGATTTTTCTGAAATGTAAAAAAAAATATTTATTAATTTGATATTACAAATCGGAAATAGAACTGTCGGACAAGTCAGCAAATAACATACCTAACGAGTTGGCTGTATTGTCTATACAGAGTTTTCGTTGTCCTCATTTTTTGCGATATTACGAGTACGTTACGTTTGATTATATATATGTATGTACCGGCTAACTCGCGTATATTCTTTGGAGTCGAGTCAGCTAGTTCGGACCTATACGAGGTCCTATCATGTGCTGCCGCCAATTGCAGCGAAATCGTGGCGGAGACTAGCCGGTACGAGTATATATGTATATAAACATGTGTATAAACGCTGAAGAAACTTTTAACAATAATATATTTAATCCCAATCGGCATTATGTTTTATTAACAACAATAAAGAATCTAAATAATATTATGACAGTATGGTCACTTACGTCATGTGACATTACATCTACACAAAATGATGTAAGGTCGTGGGCAGAGGCAGGAAGCACCTCTAGCGCGGCGAGAACAGCCTTCCGAGACCGTAACATTGTCGGTTTTCTGCCTCTTTGGTATAAAAAGTTCCGTGAGACCTGTTTGTATATAGTTGGCCACGATTTCATTTCAGCGTCTAAATGGAAATACTGTATTATATAATCTATATGTATAAATCTATCTTTCACTAACTACGATGTAAGTAATTTTGTCGATAGATTTGTCATCGATTTGCTCCCATGCGGGATGTAGGTACGTTGAAAATTCTCTAAACAGTTTAGTCTGTAAAGTGAAATCTAATGCAGATTACTATCAGTTGACTAAAGACAAATTATCCTAGTATGCTTCAGAGGGAACACTGTAAATTTAGTGTTATTTTATCGTATCGACAACAGTTTTCGAAGTGCACACCAAATATTAACTTTCACAAGCAAATTTCCGCAATCTTGAGTTACATTATCAGGATTTTTGTAGGGATTCCTAATTTTTTTTAAATAAAATATAGTCTTAGTTACTAGCTGATAATGTGGCTTTCTTTCAGTGAGAGTTTTTAAAGAAGAAGGTTCAGAGTTCATTCAGTACAAAGAAATCTTTTCCCTTTATAATATAGTAATCCTCCTTATAACACGCCCCTACTCTTATAACGCATTTTTATATTACGCGATTTCCGTCTCTCGTATAACACGTGTTTTCCCCCATATAACGTGGGGATTTCTCACGTATATTTCTATACATAAGTACTGCGAAATTTATGATATGTACAGTTCATTATTAATTTTGCGTACCTTTGCACATTGTGTCAATTGTGTGGTTATAAAATTCAATTAAATAATTTTATTTTTGTACTCCTAGTTTTTGAAATTGTATTGGGTAACTGTTTTTTAGATACACATGCATATTTTATTTTATTTAAAATGCTCTTAGACTGATTTTCATAAAACACACTTATTTCGTTCATAACATAGTTTTTTCTTCATATTCGATTTATACCCCCTTTAACGAGAAAAGTTAAACGTGAATCATTTGTATACAACGCGTTATAGGGGGGGTCTTACAACCGCGCTATACGAGAATATTCCTACAACGCGGAACCAATCTACTGGGTTATAGGGGGATTACTGTATTATTGTCAAAGTGTACATTACCTGATACATTAACACTTATAGTCATGTTTATATCATTGTCATAAAACATGAGAAGTTTATCCCTGTTCCGAGGCTGCATATCATAGTAACCAAAGTATAAAGTTATAAATTTCTCCACTAGCAATATTGACTTATTGTCAGGTGTTACCAAATAATTCCTGTGAAATGGCAACATCACCCCATAAACATTTAGCTGGATACCATCCTGTAAGTGGAATCTTGGTTAAACTTATGATATAACTATCACTGTTTTTAATTGATGTACCAACATAACCTACTACTTTATTTCAATATATGCTTATGCTAATCTTAATAATAATAATAATGAGGAAGAAATTTTTCTACCGTGAATATTGATGAGAGATAATCTTTATGGAATAAAATGAAGCTTAAAATATTATTAATTCTCTAGACAATATCACAGAACAATAATAACATCAGCCTATCTCAGTCCACTGCTCGACATAGACTTTCCCCAAGGAGGGCCATCACAGAACAATCTTGCAGTAATATATTTATGTAATACATATTGCACTAATAGTATATGTGCGTGCGTGCTTGGGTGCGTGCGTGGGCGTGTCCGAGTGCGCATGTGCGTGTGCGACTGCGCATGTGCGTGTGCATGCACGTTTGCGTGCATGCTAGCGTACGAGAAAAAGGTGTGTGCGTGAATGCAATTTAATAATAATATTAATAAATATTTTAATTGTTTAGCAGGATATGTTTACCAATTCAGTTAATCTTGGAAATTTTAAAAGTAGTTGTTTTATATATGATACAGGATCTAAATCTTCACAAAGTGGGTTCCCTTCCAACCAGAGTCTTTCTATCCTACTGTTAACACGCTGCAACTCTGATAATGATGGAATCTGAAAAGATATAATTAAACTACATATATTTTCAATTTGTGTAATTGATTTCAACTAAATCTGCAGAAATTTTACTATAGAAAAAATATGAATACATACCAAATTATTGCTAAAATTAATAGCAACAAGGTCACCCTTAATAAAAAAGTTTAATAGTTCTTGAGGAACTTGGCTGAAAGAAACATTAGTTGTTTAAATATGTTTTTTTTTCTACCATATATAATGCATTATTATATGTATACTATTACTCGGTCACTACATATCTTAAGAATAACAATGAAGACTTTTTGTATTTTTTAAGATTGGTCATAAAACTTTATACTGCATTGGATTAAATTAGTTAATTTAACATGTAAGTATAAATGACACGTAAAGTGAAAATCAATGCATATAATAGATAAATAAACAGACATACCTCAAATCGTTGTAACTCAGATTCAACAGTTTTGTGTCTCGTCCAATCTTCGACATAAGTGTTTTGAAATGTGACAGGAGCCCAAGTTTATAGAAATAGATTTTACAGTTTATGAACTCTGAAATGAGAGACCCAATGGGATGACTTTAACATTGTGGAGTCTGGGGCATCACCTGGTATGGGAAGTGACATGTGTCGATACGTTGGCACAAATACAAAGGATACCTTTTAGATCATGGGCAGAAATGAGTGTTACATCATATACCTGAATCATTGATGAAATCTGACAAGTTCAGTTCAGAATTTTCATTGAATCTTCTATTAATTACACCTTTGACAATATCATCCAATGTTATTTTGCTGCCAAAGCATTCTGTAGATGTCTTGTCATTGAAAATTATGTCTATACTATGCATGTTTCTATTGTAGGGGAATATGAAATCCAGTTTAATTATCTTTAATATTAATGACAGATTGTTTGTGTAGAATGTATACATTATATTTTGTGTGTGATATTGGACTGGTATAAGAGGTCCTCCGAAATATTCACTAATACCATTGAATAAATCCGCTTCACTGTCTGTCCAATGAAGAATCTGTAAATATATAAATTGATGGTATTATTATTTTTATCATCACTCCAGGTCAATGACAGGGCAGGCCAAATCTTGCTTCTGCTTTAAGCAATGCAAATTCTATTGATTTATATATAGAGTAAAAATAATACTTCTATGTATTCTTTTTATGAAAGCATAATTATACATAAGTAAAAAGAATTAAGACCTGAAATTTAAAAATAAATCTGATGTGAAAAACCAAACTGATTTGCTAATTTTACTTTTTGGTACAATATTGATTACTGTAATATATGAGATCTATTATTTAAGTGAGTCTTAACAGACTGATTGAATTTTAACTAGAAGTACAAATTTATCTGTTTGTTGTATTAAGAATAATACATAGAAGTATATAATCATGCTACTAGTTTAGTAATTGATTCTAATCGTCCATACCGCAAAAAATTTTATTACAAATTTTTTTCTTAAAAAATGATCTTGATAATTAATAAGGTAAGTAACAACAAAGTACAATAATAGGATTATTTTGTAGTATGTAATATTAGCTTCAACTGACTTCAAAAGTATGAAAATAATTGCTATTTAATACCATAAATTTATGATAAGAATGCTGTGCAACATCATCATTAGTGTTTATACAATTTTCTATATATTCAATTATAGGCTGAGTAGCAGTTGCTCTGTTCAGCAAGAATTTTCTATAACCTCCTTGATGAAACATTTTTGTGAGAAATGTTTCTAATTAAAATGTACTTTCAACTGGTCGTAATAAACTATAAACACATGACTTTCCGCCGAGAAAATCGATTATCGTTAATATGGCAAACTTAGCGTAAATGTTGTTACTGCTGTCACTTGTCAGTAGCTTCGAATTTTGGATTCTGTTGTTTCAGCCGCAAGATATTTATATTGTGTTAATAATAAAAAATCAGTTCTTGTTTAATCTTCTTAGCTGTTTTGTTATTACTGAAGGTCGTCATTACCTTTTCAACCATGTATTTTTCTGCCATCCGAAAAGTTAGAAAGTCAAAGAGATGTAGTCTAGTATAAGTACTTTTGCCTAGAAAATGTTTATTTAATCAATGTTTTGAACAATTTCAAATCGTAAATATTGGGAAAAGTAGACATTGATAGTAACTTCTAAACTTAGATAATGTGCAGCACAAATGATATAATGAAACGTTTCGATCTTAATATCGTCATAAGGGAAGACTATGTCCACTAGAAGACTTGAACACGGTGATGATAAATTTGATTTAATGAGAATTATGATAAGTCGAAAATACAGTGTATTTTTAAGAGGCTAAGTAATATACCTAGTGCAAGATGGATCTTTCGGTAAGTTCCGACGAATTAATAAACGTTGGGATGAAAGTATTCTACCTGGATTATTATCAGTATTGGGTTCGTTTATATGAATTGCGGCAGATAGTAACCCATGACGGATCCTAACAGAACAATTGGTAAATCATAAAAGATAAGCAAGTCTTTCTCCGAACGTACAAAATGCTGTTGTTGTTCAAATTCTGTAATTCGGTAAATCACCTTCTAGTCGGTACTATTACTACATTTTACCACTTACATACATGTGACAACACTGTCTTGACAGTCGACAGACATTATCTTTGTCGGCGCCACTAACGTTTAGCTATAAAATAACATTGCGAATAAAGAGTTAGCATTAGTAATAACTGTAAGCAGTTAAAAAAAGCTAATATTCCATTTTAAAATGAGCACTGCCATTTTAAACGCATGTCGTATCACCATTTTTATTTTAGTTTTTTTGAGTGTGGTTTCGTATGTAGTCGTAGGTGATTCGACTCCGAAGAAGCTGCAGATCGGAGTCAAGAAGAGGCCTACAGAATGTACTATAAAGAGCAAGAAAGGCGATCTACTGCACATACACTATACGGTACTCATTTAATGTATCAAATTACGTATATAGTTAGTTGTTTCGATATATTTCCTTGTGCTATCCACTTACAATATAAAATAACAAGATAGTTATTTTTTTTATTATCTGACTTGAAAATTTGTGACTGACATTAAATTAATGAACAGAACCAATATTGTAGATCAGCTCCGGATTTTAGGTAGGGCAAAAAATGAAAAATGCCGCTCCCGACCACCTTTATTTTTACCTCTAACATCTCTATAATTTCAGCTATCAGATGTCCACTAATTGATTGATATTTGGACATAGGCCTTCTGGAAATAATGCATCAGTCCCTGTTCTTTCTGTGTTAAGCCTATTTATTTACAGATATATAGACATGAAGGTGTAGGATATATATTTTATGCTTAGCACAAGATAGGATTTAAAATAAAAATATGTATAATAAAAAAAAATCTAATATTGCATATTGTCAATTCAAATTACAATTTTATGCTTGGTTCAACAAATAAATATATGGTCTCCTGATAATTTAACTCATGTGCAATTAAATTTTCTGATAAGTGTTCCTGGCTCATAGAAGGTCGCAAATAATTTTTAATTAGTTTTAGTTTGGTAAAACTTCACTCACAGCTTGCAGATGTAGTAGGAAGCGTACAGTAAATTCACAGGCCAATATAAATATTAGGAAAAGCATCCTGCAAATCATGTGCATAGATCTGTTGTAAGAGTTAGAAACAGTTAGCCCTTTCTATATCACCAAATGAACGTGAAGTTCCTGGCAGAATTCAATGGTGCTTAAATCTCGCTCATATTTTCGAGCCAGATCTGCTCCACACTTTTGCAGTTCTTCAATTGACATTTTCAAAATGTTAGTACCATTAAGAAAAGCAAAATTCAAATTCAACATGGTAGCACAATCAAACCTCTTTTTAATTTCTGATATGATTCAATTAAATACCATCATTATTTCTTTAGAAAATAGTTGAACAGGTTGGTGTTTGTAATTTGTCCTCACACAACTTTTGCAAAGTAGGCTCAACACCAGTTTTTTCAGCAACTTTTCCAAATATTCCATTGGATTTTGTCTCCTTTTTTGCAAAGTTTTGAGCATACCGATACTCTTCGGCTGGTGTGATAACAATCTACGGAAGGCTGCAGGCAGACGCTGGATGCGACAAGCCTTAGACAGGGCGCGATGGCGCTCATTGAGGGAGACGTATGTCCAGCAGTGCCCTCAAATAGGCCGATGATGATGATGATGATATTTTTTCATAATGTCTCACCTAGTAGTGGAGCCAAAAAGCAATATGCTTTTTGAATCGGTCCAAATAAGTTAAAAGCTTCCTGGCATGATGAGGCAGAATGAACACCTTCAAGATTTAAGGAGTGAGCCTTGCACGGTACAAACTCAGCCAGCTCATTCCTTCCTGCAATCCTTGCTTGTACTCCTCTTTTTTGGCTTGGCAATTTGACTGCCCTCTGAACTTCCCTCCCCGGGCAAAAGTCCTGGCTTGCCCCGCCCTCCACCGCCATCCCCCGCCCTAGATCCAGGGCTGTTGTTAGTGAATGGTAACTTGTTCTGTGGCTTAACAAGTTTACTTCTATTCTTTGGTTCTATTCTTCGTTTCAATAAGAGCATGAAGTATATTACAGAAAACTGTGTTACATTGAATAGTAATGTGTATATATGCCTTTGTTATCAAATTTATTTGTTATATGTAACAATATGTCTATTAATATTATTATCATACATCAAAACTATATGCTAGAAACATATGGTTTGATCATTTAATTAGAGTATAAATGAGTCTTCAAGTTCGGGAATACATGCTACAAGTTAGATGGGGCTAGTTAGTGTATTGTTAATATTTATTACCTAGAGTAGATATTTAGTTTTTAGTAAATGCAGGAAATATGGTGTAATTTTTTGTCATAATATAGATCTCCATCAAATGCAGTTCACTCATACAATATTTTAAATGTTTCAGGGCACCCTTGATGATGGCACGGAATTTGATAGTTCAATTCCTCGAGGTAACCCTATTACATTCTCTCTTGGATATGGCCAAGTCATCAAAGGCTGGGATCAAGGCCTAATGGGCATGTGTGAGGGAGAACAAAGGAAACTAGTCATTCCACCAGAACTGGGCTATGGTGAAGCTGGAGCACCTCCTAAGATTCCGAAGTCTGCAACACTCCTGTTCCATGTAGATCTAGTGAAGATTGAAAGAAAAGATGAACTTTAAACCTACAATATAAATATTATTAACTCATTGTTATATTAAATATGATTAACTCATTCCAATAAATCTTTTGTTTAAAAAAGTTTGTACTTTTATTAGTAGTAAGCTGGTTGCATATAATATTAAAGTGAGCATAAAGACAAAGGTCATATTTAACTAATTTATTTTGTTATACTTTGATTTTAAAGCCTAATAATTTTGATGTGCATAAAACTTGTTTTATTTTAAATGTTAAAATCTTTACAAACCGTAAGTTATATTTGGACGAAATGAAGATGGAGAATGTGTATTCTGTTAGCGTAATAAGGTGGAATTTTATAAAGGGCTTTAAACGACATTGCGTTATTAGAAAAACAAATTTCAAGTAAAGAACATAGTACAATATTTCTCTTTTATAAACTGAAATCTTAATTTGGACATGAATTTAAAATGGATCTTGAATCTGTTTTGTGCGATTACTCACTTGAAGTTACAATTTAGCGGCTATAATACAATTTTTTGCATAGAGATATTATATACCCACTATGGATTGGAGAGACATTGGGCTAGTGTTGCCGATCTGGCCGGTTGCCTCGACATGATCACCGGCAGCGCTGCGAAACTG
>DWME01009454.1:0-10913 GCA_018244795.1 Parelbella ahira ahira | reverse complement strand
ACATAGTTATAAATAAATAAATACACATACACACACATACCTAGATATATACGTATACAGACACATAAATATAGATGATATAAATATGATAGTTTCTGATGTTTCGAAGCGTTTGAGATGTGCCGTCAACATCTGTGTACATCTTAAAATCGCATTATAAATCCGTGCGCCCGACTGCCACCCCTTCTCTAATTACGCGCTAAATTGCATGACGGGCTCTATGATGTGTGACGTCAACAGAACCATTCGTGTCGGGGCAAGATATCTTATATGGATACGATGTGCGCTTATCAGATGTCCTATGATTTGTTTGTCTCATACAGCGTGTACTGGTGTCTTTGACCTTAAAACTGCTTTGTTCCAAGTATATTGCGTCTAACCAAGGCTAATAGAGCTTTTATATGACCTCTACTGGACATAAACCCATTCGGCGCCAGTTCACACGGTCTTGGGCCAGTAATACACCTGCATCCAGCTAATTTTTTAAGGCCCTCATACCACCTAGGAGGATGGACGCTGGATGGATGCGCGTTGGACGCTGATTCATAGCGTTCAATCACAGCTGTTGCTTATTATTGGCGTTCCATGTCGAATTACTATTAGTGTTTTCAAGGGTATCCGATAATATACTAAGATTGAGTTACCATTCTTGCCTTTTTGTTGCCGTTCTGCGATTGGTCAGCGTGGAAAAGTTGATAATAAACTTTCTTATTTTGAGACAAGACTCTTGTGTATTGAAACAATTAGATACCATAATGGTTCAAGTCCTCAATTTGTCTCAACGACTAGTTTGTCCTTTATATAGAACCTAACTATTGTATAATTTGTATAATCTTCTAATAACAAGAAGTAAAGAAAAGTTTCCACAGAAACAAAGATTTTTATATTTCTATCTGTTACATAAAAAACGATTAGATTCAAATGTTTTAAAGGTTGTATCAAAAATAACAAAATGTTCACGAATGTTTCATATGTTTGGTTAATAGTTACCTCAAACTGTGATATGTAGGGAAAGCGCGCACATAGAGAAACCCAAACACCATATCGGTATTATGGACACGGAAGAAACCGTGGAAAGAACTAGGGTTGCAAACTTCGTTAGCTATAATTGAGTATTACATTTTAAAAAATTAAATGAGTACTTTAGTTTGGACTAAAATCAGGGGCTAAAATATAATTATAAAACAACTAGTCGTCATTCAGTTTAACACTTAAAGATATCTGTATGGGTGTGTGTACAAATACTATGTGTCTGTTTTTATGTTGGTAAATTATGTCCACGAGTTTGATTACATACAGTTTTCATTATTTCTTACTATGATTACTGTTATTATTGTTATATCTGCACGTCAGGTCCCAGAAGGCACTGGCGGCCAATATTTCGATCCATAACTATCTCACAGTTATTTCTTAATAGACCTTGGGAACCCCGTAAAATTATATGGGTAATAGTACCTTTTAAAATGAAACGGAACTTTGGCGTACTATTTACAACTTACATTAGGCATTTATCTATAGCTATATAATTTTGTAACGCTTGACAACCCTATTTACAGCCTAGGGCTGCATAGCGTGACAAATTCACTCGTACTTAATGCCCGGGGAGTAAGATTACAGCTAATTTTAGGAAACGTCGGTAAATAGCCAGATCTCGTGGGTGTTTTTGTAATAACACGGTGGCCAGCTATCCCGCCTGCCATTGACACGGGGGGCTTGCGGGACTTTCATTATCTCGTATTTCATCGTAACATTTTCGCGCGAGAGTAACTGATGTTGACTTTATGTCATGTAGATAGACACTATATTTTAAACGTGTATATTTTTTATCATGTTGATATAATAACCAAGTTTAGTCTTCGTTGGTAAGTGGTCACCTACGCCTGGATATTCAAATTCCAGAGGAATAGTCAGTATTTAAGTCTTCTTGCTTCTCCCTTCATCATCATCATCATCATCAGCCTATCTCTGTCCACTGCTGGACATAGGCATGCTTGCCTCTTAGTGCTTCAGAATACCTGAAACAGAAGCTCCTTTTACATTTAACCCAAGCTTACTAAGGAGTGTAGTAGACTGGTATTTTTTAAAATATTAATCAGTATTAACCCTATTATAATGCCACTGTTACATACGAGTCTCTTCACAGAATAACATGGATTAAGACCATAGTGTGCCACATAGGTCAAAAATGGATAGGTTGATTTCACATGTAGTTAAATGGAGTAATATTTAAAAAACAATTTTGACAAGCGTTTTACAAAGAAACAGTTCGAATTATTTACAAAAAAAAAGTGTGTTTTGTATAGGGCACCTGGAAGGACCTTGATTTTTAAAGTAATGTTAAGATAATGTAATGTAAGCTATACTACAAAATTAATATCCATAATATTACATGTTTCGTTATGCACACGTTTCTTGACTTCAATAACAATTTTTATCATATTCATCAAAAACATTGCAACCCCAAGTATTGCCCGCACGTTTGCCTCGCGTGACGAATTCTCTTTTGTAAATCACCCTAATTTCACCAAATTTATTTGCGAATTGCCCCAGCACCTCGCTGTGTATGTAATTGTGTATTGATGAGTCAGGTCCTTTTATGAGAGAAAATGTAACTGTTTTACTAATAATAATAACAATAGTAGTATTTCCTTCCATCTCCTAAACCCCGTTAATCCCCTAAATTGTATCAAGTGCAGTGTTGAATGTTGAATTGGAAATGTATATGTCGGAGGAAATTATCTGTGCTGTGTTGGACAATATAAGCTTAATTTTATTTTTTTTGTTTATGTCTCTCTCACGTTCCCTTAATACTGACGATCGTGGATACGATGAAAATTTTGCTGATGCACTGTTTCCATCTATTCCGGTCAGTTTCTTGATTGACCATATTTTTGGGTTTCAACCTCGTGGTTTCTGACCTTCACTTTTTCTTCATTACCATCAGTTCTTCCAGTTATAGTTTCTTTGCGCTTTTACTAACCAAATATTGCAAATCACGTGCCTTATGAAATTTAATCACTTCTGGATTGGTAATACTGCTCTTATTTTTTAGCGATACAAGTAATGTTTTGTGTTATGAGGTACAACGTTAACTTCGTATTAAAATTACAACTACGACGTTGGACAGGTAGAAATCATACATCATTGACCCCCTATGTGATGTTGCTAAAAATACTAAAATTTCAAAAAAAGTACTTAAGGTTGGCTTCATGACTATATGATTTAATAATCAGGGTGTCATAATCGCTTTAGCAACAAAGCCCTTATATTAAGAAAAAAAAACTATATCCAACATGTATGCTATAGAATTTATCATCCCTTACCCAGACGCTTTTGTACTGTCCTTGCACCCCGCGCCCCTGTCCGTCGCACAAGGGTAGCTGCACATACAACTTCATTATAAACAAAAGCGCGCCCGATGTCGTTTTCGAATTAAACCCTTAGTTTTCGTAGCCTAAGCGTATACTAAGCTTATTGTGCCTTCATTGTGGATTAATTAACTTTAGAAAACTTTCTGTTCTAAGAAATCTGAGGCTCGAGGCGTACTAAACGTTCATTTAATTATTCTTAATTACAAAATTAACTATTTAGTGGTATAGAAGGCGGAGTTAATGAGAATAGTATTGTCTGCTAGTCTTCCTTTGGTCTAAGACCTAAGTAATAAAACTTTAACAGCTTGTAACTAAAGGAGACTATAAATTTATTAAATTATTTATTGAAATGAGTCTTTTGTGAGAAGCGATGATAAAAATGAAAGGTAATAAGGTAAAATGTTTTTGAACTGTATACGTATTTATCGATATATTAGAACATAGATAATTTCAATGATACTTAATTTAGGGTATTATCATATATTTGAAGTATATGTTACCATTAAGTATGAATGAAAAATCCTTACTTTAACCAGCTAATCATACGTTTATTTGCGAAGGGAGAAAGGCAGAAAGATTATTCGAGTATACAAATATAAAATTATGGAGAAGAAATACAGAACAAGAAGCATGGCAGGTCTGCAAAGATGGACATATTTGGCATTAAGTGCTCTCTGCCTACCCCATAGGAAATTTGGCTTGATAATATTACCTAATAATATAATTTCGTAATAGAAATTGTATTAATGTGTTCAATTTATGTATGGAGGCTTATAAATTTTTTATGGATATATAATAATGAATCTCTCCCTTTGTAAGTGTATCGTTCGAGGGCTGTCGCGACGTTAACTTAATTACAGCACAGACGCGCCCCCTGGCGGTCCTCATCCGAATGATATTCCCAGATTGATACTTTATTTTTTATGCGGAAAATTTAAACATTGGCAGAGATTGTGTGCAATACAATGCCAAGATTAGTTTTTATTTTATAGTATAATACTTTTTATTTAAATGGCACTGTTAAGCACTTAGTTGATAATGTTACCGTTAGGTGATATTTGTTATTAAACAGTAATATTAATAATCTTGTCATAATATTACCGTACCTACTGTTTGTTTGTTTTGTGCTATTTGTTATCATTTGTCTCTGCCTACCCAAGTGGGGACTGTGCGTGGCAATATGCATGCATGTATGTTTGTATGTATACTCTATTGTATAATTATAGGTACTTTTTTTGACTGTCGTATCACATAACTGTATTTGAAAACGAATAGAATAATCCTTAAATAACATATTAGTAGCATTTCAGTTTAGACGTTTCGTGGGTTTCAAGGCTTATAAGTATTTCTATTTTTATTCTTGTCATCGATTCGTGGACGAACGAACAGCTTGTCTGCGTATGGAAAATCCCAAACACGAGGTGTATTGATCTCTCCTACACATTTGTACATTGTGTAGCATTATATTTACGAGTCCTGTTGTGTGTCACCATTATCATAAAATACGACCAATGTGTTTTGCACGAGGACTGTCAGGCAAACGTCTCTCTTTATTACGAATTTATTACTCCGCCTACAAACGCGGCAGTGAAAATAATGCGAATCTTTATTGCTCACGTATTAATGAATTTCTCGCTTTTTTTCCCTCATACATCTGCGCGGCGAGGCCGTAAATACTAGGGAAATGGTTTACAAGAAAAGTGGAACGCCTGCAGAAATGTTAATGGAATTAGACCGCGTCGCGTTGCTATTCACTTTTGATAGGCGCTAAGTCTTTAAGAAGCGGACTGTGGCTTAAGAGGTTCAATGTGGTTCAAACTTGAAATAAGAATAAAATCACTATAAAAAACGTCTTAATGCTTACTAGATCGATGGTGAAAAACATAGATTACTGTGGAGACCTCTTGAGCTTACGAATTTTGGCGAGACCTGATGGTATATTGATACCTATTGGGTATAAATTGATAAATAGAACTCTTGTAAAATATGTCAATACATTTGTACGTTACTTATCTCCAGCCCTTTGTATCTGAGATTTCTTTATATTCCCCAATAGGATCGCTGCCTAAAGAAATTCTCACAGGTTTTTATAGACGGCTCCTCAGAATTTCTTCAACAAAATGTTAGAACTCGCGGAGATGGATTTCTGTTGAAATGGCGATTGATAAATATTTGTATGTAATTCAAGAGGTATGGCCACGTTTGATATTGTGTACGTAAAAAGGAACAGCGTTTATTTCAAATATTTATATTTTGTCATGTATCTACATTTGCTCTTACGAGTGGCACTGAATCAGGTTCGATGTTACTAGGTCCATTAAAATACCCAATATTTATTACATTATTATATTCCACAAATCCTTTCACTGCTTCATTGGTCTATTGGTTACAAGCGTGACTTCTGATCAGGAGGTCCTGGGTTCATATCTCAGGTAGGGAAAATTATTGTGGGGTTGTTGTTGGGTAAAGTTGTTAATGTACTTACTCAAAAATATATATAAAAAAATAAAATCATCGTATAATATGTACATTAAACATTAAATAAAACTCCTAAAATTTATTATACCAAAACTATCCATTGAATATAATGAAAAAGTGATTTGCTGTAGTACTTAAAATCGTCATCGCGTTGAGATTTATGTTGAAATTCAATAGATATCGTATTGAATACCAATATAAATCTCGGACATTTATCGCTCCTTTACAGCCCGCGTTAGACATGGGTCTCGTCTAACCGGTGGCGCTCTCTTGGTTGTAGATCTAACTGGTTCTAGATCTTCCTAGTTTTAGACAGAATAAATCCTTAGTTTACATTATTATCCCATACATCTCATAAATACTGTATCCCATATCTATTCGCATTACACTACATTGAAGAAATTTAAAACATTTAAATACCTTTACCTATGTTTTATGCAAATGAATTTTAATAAATATCTCATCAACACTGTTACAAAAATACTATGTTATTGGTATAACAAAATATTCCGTTTAATATGTATATTATGTGTTGTGACTGAACTTGTGTCGCGGAACGTGGTTCACGTACGAACAACGATCCGGTCACGCGAATATGTCGCTCGCACACTCTTGTTGAATGTTAATAAAGTAGCTCAGTAACTTAACATTTAGTAACACAGTAATTCAATAACCCATCATTTTAACGTTTATTAGGTCTATAATACTTGGACACAACAAGTATAGAAATTTCATTTATTTTGCTTTTTTTTTCTAGGTGCCACTTTGGGCATAGTGATAGTTGTTATCTTATTAATAAACGAGAAGAGGTATTAGGAAAATAGATAAATTTAATTGGAGTTTCGACTATTGTTTGCATTATAAAATTTTGTAATTAGGTACGTAAGCCATAAGATGCCCAAAGGAAGGTCTTACAAGTCACAAACATCTTAGTACACAGTCTTTATTCCATTGAAATGTCTCCTGTACTTTTGGTCTACGTATTTTACTATTCAGGTCAACATTTTAACGAACCTTCCCTAAAACGAACGTACGTTACGAAAATAAATGCTATTCCTAGTTAGATGCTCTCTGACCACTTTCAAAGTATCAACATATGTTGACCACTGAAGTATTTGTGGGAAGACGCCAGTTTCCACCAGTGCAACGGCAAGCGTTTAAGCTAGGATTATTGACATTGTAGCTCTACTAGGATTTCACAAATAAGCAGCTAAAATTACACCAGGGTTTTCATTTTGCTTCGTTGTTAAATTTATATATGGGTCACCATCACCTCGTTCTTTCTATCACGTCACACGCAGTTGGCAGAAATGGTCAAAATTACCAAGATACTACCCAAAATTCGCGTCAGTGCGCATACGGGAAGGATATTTGGCACCGTACGCTCGTTTTACTTGTAACATTCTTGCAAATGACGTTTAGTTCGTCCGCAATTCGAACGTACGATTTCATGAGAATTGGCAAGTTGACGCGGCTGGGAAAATTGTTAACTTTTGCACTGTATTTTTGAATTAGCTGACATAAATGAGCCATTTACACAATTGTAAGTTATTATTTTCTCGCCAATCCTAACATTTATTTAGGTGTTAGGATCTTTTCTGTTATTGAGAAGTGTTTGCAATTCCATGCATAGCGCTTTTTTATGAATATGATGGATAAATTTTGAACTGAATAGAGTTTAGGGAGCATAAAGTAAGGAGTAGCGCAATCGGTTAAGTATCATAAAAAGTGTCTTAAGACATTGCTTAGTTTGACAGTAATATCAATAGCCACATCGCTGGACAGATTTCACAATGTCAATTTCACCCATTTTGTTAAAAATCACTGGTCAAAAATCTGCCAAAACCAATACATTATTTTTTGACGAAATACAAAAAGTGTGTAAATATCACTTTCGCTGACTTTTAATTAATTAGGAACAGCCTGTGTTTTATGTTATATCATATTGTCTAATATAAATGTTTATCTTCATTCCTTTCATTCCGAGAGGGTACTAGTAACCAACTGTGCTAAATATAAAGGGGAATATGAAGACTGGTTATAAAAATCGTGACGATTATGAGGATTCATTCACGTCGTGGAGGCTATTTTTCATGATATGTTATACTCGTTACGGTCTTCTGCCATCCTTCCCTATTGACGATCTTTTTCGTGCACACATACATCTGTTTTGATTTATATAGCATAAAGAAACAGACACCTCATACACCGGTGAAAATTACATTACAGCAGCCTTATATCCGATTTGTTCTGTTTGTAATTCGCGCGAACGACAAAACGAAGACCCGTTACTGAAAGACTATGAGCACGGGCGAATATTACGTTCGTTCGCACCGTTTGGTGAGTGTACAGCGGTCGCGTTCATGCCACAAAACTAAACTACAAGGCTCTCAACAATTTCCGTCAATTTTCCGTTGCAACATTACGCTAATGAAGTTCCTTGTTTGTGTTATTAATTAGTTCACCGTTAGTTCACTATAAGCGAGATTTAATAACAATTTTCTCTTCAATGGAAGTATCTCGTCGGAAAATGTTTTACGTTTTATGAATAATGAGAATAGACAGAGTGCTGAGTGCTTCGTTGTCGTACCACTTATGCCTTTCTACCTGGATTGCTTTTTAATTAAGTTTTACACGAAAATAAGTTTAAATAAATTTCTATTCATGCACTAACAATTCATTATTTATATTTCGATGTAACAATAAACCTCAGTGGTGAAGCTTTTCGTGACTGACCTTTAGATAATTTAACTCTGTTCGAGGTGAAGGTTAGACGTTTGTATGGGTTACGTGACTTTTTAATGTATCCGGCTAATAGACTACTTGACTATCAAAGTAATTCTTGACAGAAATAATGCGGTTGTTTACTTATTTTAATGGTGTTAGCATACAATAAATACCTACGTGTATTTGTGTGGTTTGACATAATTATAGTACACTTGTATTTTCTTATTTTAAAATTATGCTCGCAATTATTACTTCGTGCTATTTTCCGACTTACCATAAGTCTTAGTGTGCTTATAACCGATAAATGACTGATTACTATGGCAATTGAGGGTAGGTTCTCTGACAGGAAAACATTGTGTCCAAACTGCCTAAGACCCTAATGTTCTTTAAGGCGTGTAAAATCTACCAACACGCACTTGAGCAGCATGGTGGACTACGCCTTACGGCCCTTATCTTTTTCTTTAATAATAATAAAGAAACAAAGGATTGATGATGACTACGTACTCGTATATAATTTATAATAAATGAAACGTATAGAATTAACATGCTATTGAAAGTGGTTGAAGTAACAAGTCGTATAGAGTCAATTCTCCTTTAAATAATAGTTGATACGGCGTCAAAACACGTGACGTTAAGCGGCATATTAACTGACATTAATGGTATAAGGCTTCCAGCTTACGTGTTGTAGGCTGACTTCACGGGTCATTGACACAGAACGAGGCTTTGTCGAGGACAGTTTATAAGAGTTCGTGCTATAAGCGTTATAAAACTATTGTAGGGTAGAGTCGACTGTGCTTGGAAATATAGCGTCACTGAGTTCTGGGTGACATACTGAATAGAGAAGAAACAATAATCATTCATTTAAGATAAGCGTATCACATAATGAATCTTTCCACATAAGATTATCTGGTTTTAATCTAGGTAGACCCTGTCCTATGGTAGTTGAACATCCGAATGTCTACGTGTGAACAAACTGATTTAGATGTACCTATTTTCTTTTATATCTTATATGGGTTTTACTCACCTATATGCTATTTCGGTATGAACTACTTAGGCTATCTCTAAAAATATAAGTTAAACACGGATTTAATTTAATTAAAAAGCATGCAATAATAAAAATATAAAGATATGTTAAATTAACTTTAAAAAATCGAATTAATTTAAGTGTTTTTAAACAATGTTTAAATGTATACCAAGAAGAAAATATTCTACAAACACCAAGCTTAACTTAGACCCTTGAAGATTCGTTTGCCTTGTAATTATCGTTGTATTTTACTATATTAAAAAATGGAAAATAATGACAATATATAATGAATCTTAACACATTGATGTTAAAATCTAATATAGCTTGAACTCTGCTCATGTTCAAGATTTTAACTTTTTTGAAGGGTTGGAAGAGAAGTTTCAAGTCTAAAAGGGGTCTTTCGTGTTGCTGTAATGGTTCTTTTAATACTCTCTTTTTACAACCCTATTAATGGTTTTTATTAGCTGCAAACAGTTTTTACGGATCAAATTAGCAAATTAGACGCTAGCAGCAAGATGGTTCCGGGTTCGATTTTCGGACGGAGAGACATCTGACTGATGAACAATATACTATAGAATATTGATGAAGAGTTATGGATATCCATAAATACTCGCATCTGTGTTTTCGAATCTACGGCATAACGAAGAAAGGTTTCCTAGACTGTTTCGCATTATTTTTCAATTTTACAATGAAATTGTAGCACATTTAATGGGCAAATAAAAATTAAATTGAATGAATTTATTGTTGTCTGGTCATTATTTATCTTTTTATTTTACAACTACATTGTCAGGAGACAAATAATATAGAGCCGATAAAACATTAAAAAAATCGCAGGCAAAGTATTCTTTTGCTTAGCATAAAAATGTATTCATAAGCAATGTCATTCGTTTCACTGTTTGTAGTTAACATATTATATAAATTATGTGGGTTAGTAACGCTAGAGTAAACGACCTGTTGTTAGTTGACCGTCCCTAAACACGTAGTGCTTATAAAATCGTTATTTCTTAGAACTTAATAATTTTAGATAAAATCAAGATATTGCGATATTTGATATAGAACAAGGCCAAATTTCTATGAAATAAAACTTAGAACACTTAATTGTTCAGTAGTTTTTTCGCGATGAGCGCTCAAAGACAGATTTCAATCAATTTGTTAATATAAATTACTAGTCATTGTTCGCTCGCTACGCTGAACATAAATAAAAAAAAATCGCTCAAGTGTTTGATAATTTAATAATAGCCAGTGGTAGCCTAGTGGTTAAGAATTCAGCCTCTCATTCCGGGGGTCCTGGGTTCAAATCCATGGCGCGCACC
>DWME01009453.1:0-10914 GCA_018244795.1 Parelbella ahira ahira | reverse complement strand
TTGCAATTGCAACCCCTGCTTGAGGTGGACTCCTGGATCCATATTTCCCCCCGAGCTAAGTGAGAGCTGCCAATGAAGGGCTTCTCGTAAATTTCACTTACATTTTAATTTTATTTAATAATAAAAAGCCAAATTAGAGGCCGCAAGTAGTACATTTAAATTATTATAATCTTTATTATCAAAGGAAGGAGACACATAGCCGTATATTAATATAAATTATACGGAGCGTTCAACTAAGTTATACGATGTATGTTAAACATGTCTGCGGATTTCAAGATTTGATCTTATTATTCTTTGATGTAACTTGCATTAAGTTATATTTGTTCCGAATCCTACATATAATGTAAAGTTTTAAGTCATAATAACAAAATTATATTATATCAACATTGTTCGCAAAAACAAAAAGCTGTGACAGGTAATACATTAGATTGCAATTAAGACAAATGTAAACAATATATATTTTTTTATTTAAACCTCAAAACCTGTGTCGCTGGACGGTTTTCAGGTTTTTTCTATATTTTGTTTTACAAAATGGACTCGACCTTTCAGGTTTTCAGTACAGTACCTATATTTCCTATTGTTCGTCAAGAATCGCCCTATCTTTCGACTTTGTCGTTATTGTAATTTTTAACCCAACGATCGCGAGACTTCTAACCCTCGTCCTACCCTTTCACCTTAAAGCTTCCATCACATACATTTTAGGGAAAAATTAAATAAGAATTTGTAGCATATAGACATAGAATTATTCTACAAAACATGTACTTATTTATATTAAAAATATATCTACGTAAGACCAAGGAAGTTCGATGAGCAGAAAATTTGTATTTAAAATATTTCATTATTTTGATTAATTACAATGAGTATATATACCTACATACATAAAATTGTTTATGAGACGGATCAAAGTGCAAATTTTAAGTGTTAGATGTTACTAACCTAGGCCAGGCAATAAGCATCCAGTGTGGTGATGTTTATGGATGACTGCAGGAGATTCCACAAGCCATACGAAATGGATTGCCGACTCTATACACACAACTCTCTTTAAATCAGCAAAAAATGCACTTCAACATCCTTCCTTAATCATCCTAAGTCGATATTAAAAATGTTAACATGATGTGAGTTTTTATGAGTGATAAAAGTATGAATAGAGCAACCACAGGTGTACGGAAAGGGGACTGTTAGTGACGGTTTGTTAGATTTAGTTCCTCACACACTATTCGCATCAACTGGGAATAGTACTGCAAGAACGAAACTATTATCAATATTTATCTGTTTAGTGTAATGTAATTTAGTGTGACTGCATTTAATCCGGCCTTTTTGAAGCAGGTAATAGATGCGTTGTTGCTCATGAGGTCTGAGATGGTCGCCTCTAGTGTACACGTGAACCGGCAACCACACCCCTCAAATCGAAACAAATTGTTTCAGCGACAATTGCTTCACGACAGAAATAGATGTAGCGGTGGCACCTCCCCGGGCGAGCAGTGTACATGCTCTACCACCTGCCAATATTACTTTATATTTAAGGTGATTATCGAGCAACATCGTCAGAAGGAAAGCGAAAGTCGCATAAGTAGTCAAAGGAGATGTATGTAGGTATTTTATTACTATGAACTACCTTAGTCTCACGAGCATTAAGAAATCCTTAAAATAGGTGTAAGTGATTGACTAATCGTATATATTTTTCACAAGTAAATATTTGAATTACAATAACTTTTAGTTTCAAACATCAAAACGTCATCGAAAACACTACTTTTTTAACATTTAGATATCTTCAGAAAGTGTCTACTTCTGTTCTGGGCGGCTCTGGTCGCCAACTCGTCCACGGCCCTTGCGTCTGTTATAAGCATAATATATTTTAGAGGAGATTGTAATAATTCGTAATTTTACAGATTATGATTAGTCGTTGGATTTCGTTAAAACTAGGTAAGTTCTTAAGTCATGTTAAAAACCATTACATATAGAAAATTTTTCACAAGTCAAATGCTTTAATTTCATTGTCTATCAGTTTCAAAAATGTGAGTGGTTGTCTGAAAACTAAAATACTTACCAATTGATATCTGCAAAAAATTACACTGTTATAAACAGCTGAAAAACCTTTTAGATTGAGGAAAATGGAATCGCTAGCAAAATGTCGCAGGATTCATCCAATTAGTTTTCTAATATTTAACTTTCTAGAATAAACAAATGGCATGCTCTAGTGTTTGTGAAGATTTAGTGCTAGATCTATTGAGTCGTTGCCTACTTTACCTATAAGACGCAAAAAGCTTCTGGTGGTAGTGTTTCTAAGACACACGCTTAATGTACAGCGCAAACAATCTATGGTGTATAAAACGCCTGTAATTTCCTTACAAGTTACGTTTAAAACAGGGCACAAAGACATACTGTCTTCATTGAATTTTCAACTCCAATTTCCAATTTAAATACTTACCCGTAAATGTCAATTTATGACTGCCTCGTTGGCCGAGTGGTTGCAGGTGCGACTGCCGATCGGGAGGTTCTGAGTTCAAATCCCGGGTCGGGTACTATTGGATTTTTCTAATATAGAATTTCTAGTAGTGACTCGGAGTCTGGATCTGCGTCCGGTGTATGGCAATAGGCTCACTACTTATTCCATGGGACATAAACGTAACTGGTGAAGCGTGGGAGTGTATACACTCCTCTGCCTACCTCTTCGGGGATTATAGGCGAGATGACGTTACGTCTTTTCTAAGAGAAAATGAGCTATTCCTAAGTCCACAAATATTTAAATATGTTTTTAAATGTTTTACAATAAGAATATGTTATATACAATAAACAATCAATATAAAATATTTTTGAAATTAATGAAACATTACACTTACATTTGCAAAGCGATAAATAAGTGATTATATACATATCTAAAATAAAATTCACTAAGTGCACAAAGACTTATTTAAAAATTCTTGCCTCAAAAATTTACACAATGCCGTTTTTTTTAAATGTAATCCATCCAGTGCGACGTTCCACCAAGACGAGCTGAGGAATGAGCTAAATAATACAGACGTGATATATTTTGACGGGTGTCTTACGTCGTTTCCGTATCATATTCTACCACTACCTACCCACTATCTACCGCTATCGCTATGTATAAGTGTATAGCAACTTAATTGGAAATTAACATCACGAAAGACTAATTATTTATAATTACTGTTTTTATCAATAAACGTTCTGAACTGAATTAGTGAATGATCTTCAACGAACATTCGAGGCAATTGGTTATACTCTAAAATTTTAAATGTCATTTAATTTAAGCGATACTCAATACATAGCTAGGTTTAGGGAATTTACGGATAAACATAACAATGATTTCAAAGGATTTTCGTTACCTACGTCATTACTTTATCGATAGACTGCAATATTTATAATGTGAAATGAAAAGAATCGATTTATAAGGCTTTCCTATAAATAGGTAAAGAATGTTTCTTATCTAAAGAACTAAAATAAAGGTCACTACGTGAGAATACTACATGCTAGCCAAAAGTAACCAACCTACAGCATTGAGAGATATGCAGAGATAGGTAAAGAATCAAATAGGGATAATGCGGAATTGTTACAGTGCCAATAATAATTAATTACCCCAAATTGGACTTCTTATCTTTCCCTTTCTCCGTTTCCTTATCATGTTCGTCGGAGCCGCTGCTGCTTGGGAGCAACGTGGCGACAAAGCCCGTCTTTACGTTCTAAGAACAAGTCAGGGAATTAATGGTAATCAAAACTAAATTATTATCAAGATTTTCGCTAATCTAAAAAACATTCGCTAATACTATTTGCTTCTATGCATTTAATAATTCAACTAATATTTATCGACGTAATAATATGTACTTACGTGTATACTACAAGCGGAACGGTGCGGAAGTGTCAAAACAAAACGAAATAGTGTTTCTCAATGTTTTGCACATGGAGGATTTAGTTAATCGTAATATTTTCGTGAAAAATTGTAAATTTCTCTTTTAAGGTGAATCCCGTATTAAAACAGCAATGTTTAATTTTTGCACTAGGCATGTTTACTTACCCTTATGGGGCTTGGTGTCGGAGCTGGCTCAATCTTGTCAAGGTTGCCCTGACTAGCCACGTGGCCCATCTTGGTCAATATTGGCTTTTGGAATGAGTATGAAAAAGCCAGGCCGCGTTTCAGCGAAGCCCTGATAATTCATGACCAATTTAAAATGTTCCTTTAGTGATTAGCATTTAGTGATTACTGTTGAACGCACCACATCATTTATAGGCTTGTAACATATACAGATATATGTATTACAGAATTTAAATACTATGTATTTTCCCGGAGGGCCAACATGTAAGTGTAATATTCTCACTTTTAACTAATTATATTTTACCTACCCTGAACTATTGAATGACTTTATTGTGCGCAAGTCCAGATTCCGAGCTAATAATTTTTAAGTTAGAAGAATCCAATAACATTTTGCTCGACCGGCGATCGTACCTAGGACCTCTAGCTAAACACTCGCGCTTGCAAACACTAGGCCAACGCGTCAGTCATAGAGTATAAACAAACTACAAAAATTTTAGCTCCTCGTCTCTATGGAAAATCGCGAGAGAATTTTCTTTCGTACAAGAGATAAGTTTCATCAAACATACTTGTTGGGGCTCTGTGGCGGATAACCGGCGCCGCGGTGATCGGGGGTCAAATACTGGTTCTGTACGCTCTGGCGGTTCTTCAGAAGTTCTTGGTGAGCTTGGTACAACTTCTCGGAGGCCGACATCGGACTGCGACTGCGACGCCTAGACATTTGTAGGCCAGTTAGTTATATATTAATAAAGAGGTTCCCATAGCGAGCTTCTTATGAAATCTTCTACAATATTTTAATAAACAATATAAAAGCCTATATTTCAAACAACATGTTAGGTATTATCATCTAAAGTGTCTATTACTATCTATCTATCTATACCTATAAATTAAAAATGTTTACAAGCGGCACACTTCTAGAAGTGCAAACTATCGAACAGAGGGCGTAACACCGTCGAGTAAAGAGGTTAAATTTGAGGAGACAAAATTCGCAGTGTTATATCTACGTCTAAAAGCGACACTCGCCCTCCAGCGTATATTGGAACAAAAGATACGCGTCCAGGCGAGTGATTAGCGCGAGTATCTCACGGATATAGTAAGTATTCCCAAAAAGATTTAAAGCTGGCCTAAGGCCTTATGGGAATATCCCGAGATTCTACGTCTACGAACGCATTAAACCCGTCTCACGGTCGTGAGTCCTCTTCCTGAAAAGTTCGTCTTAAGGAAAGATAAATAATTGTTTTAAACAAAGTAAAAAGTGAGCCACGATGCGTTATAAAAAGCTTATGCAATCATAAAAAGGTCAAAAACACATTTTTTTCTCTCACCGACGAGTCCCGGCCCAATACGTATGTCTAACGGTAAAAAACATGGGTTAGTGCGATCTCTATATAGGTAGCTGTTAAAAACCAAAATTAAATAGAATATTGGCCGAAAACGTTACATAAATAGGACAAAAGTACACTTGCCAACAGTTTATAAATAAGATGTTATAAGCCCAAACTATGGTTTGGTTCATCATTCTATGTGCTTATATGTATCTATATATTTTGTGACTGAGCCATACGACGTTGTAAACTTGACTTCTATAGTAATGGCATGATTCAATAGTGTCACCCATGGGACAAAAAACTTTCATGTTGCACCAGACGGTGAAGGGACTAAAAATGGAGTTCGCGCGAATACTTATTTAAAATGATGTGGCCTAATGCAACATCCGTTTATATGATTAAGAAAGTACGGAAATTAGGATATGATCGAATTATATCGTTGCTATTTTATTGATTAAACAATAAATTACTATGTTTAAATACCGGTGGGGGTCAACGATAGGTTTCGCCTTTATTTGTATGTATAAACATATTTTTAGTTTACTGGTTACAAGCACCTCAAATTTAAAAGGAATCGCCATATTTCAATGAACAAGGTACAACTTCCCATTAACTATTTTAATTATTATTGTTGTAGTCAACACTTTCATCGTCGCACTATAAGAAGAGTTTCGGCTTTCAGACATCACACATATTAGAAAATATTATATGATAATGCTCGAAATCGTATTTAATTTTGTGAAATCAAATTTCGAATCACTGCGTTTTCATTGCTCTTTTGTTTTACATATTTATTCGACGTTACGTGTCGAGTCATAGTTTGTGTGGATAAATTGGTAAAATCGTTATAGAACACTTACCCTTGAGAAGTTCCCGGCAACGGACCCACCAAGGAAAGATCAGGGAGGCTGTGTATCAGTGCCACGACTGTATTCTGTACCCGCAGAGTGTTCTGGCTGCCGGACGAACGCGGCGACCACATACTCATAGACGGCTGCACAAAAGCACAACAGAGTTATTACTGAGATCTGATCGTGGGTCAGAACAGGCTAGCTCGCAATGGTAACACACGAGATTGCTAGCACGAACACTTAAGAATCCATCCCAAAGCCATAGTTACAAGTGCGAGACGTTTGTTCACGGATAGCGCAAGCAAGTCATGATTTAACCCACACTTAGACACATCACGCACACTTCAGTATGAAACGGTTCTTGTATGTACCCCATCCTTTGGAAATGAACACAGATATTAATTTGTTATTAAAGTCGTATAGGTGACCCGAGTACTTGGAAATGGACAAGTATTGAGAATAAGAAAAAAAATTTTTACGAGCCAGCATGAATCTAAATATCCTTAATGTTAAATTTTCTAATTCTATGATATATATATATACATAAAATATGTACATGGCATGTATATATTTTAAAATTCGCATTTGCGGACTATGTACATATTCTTATTTATAAATAAATTAATACTTTCTAGTTTTGTACTATATGCTAATATTACTAATTAGGTATGTATTCTTAAAATATGACTGTGAAATCTATTCTCATAAGCTTTAAAAATAATTCTAATTCATAAATTTCTAAGGCAAATTATTGCAGTAAAGTACTTATTTCGTAAAGATGATGAAAATCTTTTTTTATATACATACATACATAATGGCACCTTAAATGCAAAAGTATGGTGTATTACATTATCAAATGCTAATAGTAACAAATCCACACCTACAATATATTTACAAATTTCAATATACTAAATTTCTATAATCAAAATCATCATCATCATCAGCCTACATATCTCAGTCCACTGCTGGACATAGGCCTCCCCCAAACCAAATGTACAACGTAAATCATATAACTCTTTTAGCCGCAATTATTTCGCTTACAATCTAAAGCCAACAGCTAAAACTAATTGCGTACAATGATTAATTTCTTAAAACATTAAAAAAATAGTTCTTTCTATTTTCTAAATGATGAAACGTGAAAGTGTACTCCACTCCTAAGTCTATATTACAATCTTACTATTTTCAGAAGAAACTAAAATACCAATCCTTTCAATGTTGATAAGTGAAAATCAATTTTACCCTCATATCACAGGCAATCTATGAGTAGTCGATGTAGAGTTTAAATCACATTTATATCTGTTAGGTATAAATTGGAACACAAAACTGCAATAAAAAAACAAACTATAACTCTTCATAAATTGCAGTATAGTATTTAAATAAGGTATTCTTCATAACTATGAATACATAAGTAGTTAAATTAAATAATATTTATCAGTATTTCATTCAATATTTTGGTCACGAGGTTACCTGATAATTTTAATTTATTTACAACATACCTATTGACGATTAAACTAACAAGACTATTGAGGCGGTCTAGCACTCGAACTAATACGCTGTTCGTATGAGTATAGAATTAGTAATTTTAGTGAAACAAACACACAAGTACAGGGAGCTGAAAGACACAGATCTATAATGCATACGGAGTTACACGATGACAGTTACACGAATGCGATGTGGACATGACGGAGTGAAAAGAAAATGAGAGTGTTCAATGTGATTTTTGAAAGATTCGACAAATCATGTATACTCGAATAATTACCAAATTCGAGTCCGAACGTCGATTCTTACATTGAATACCTACATGTAATGTCAAACACATTCACGCACAAATGAACAGTCTACTCTATATTTAAGCTAATCTATAGCACATCACCAGTAATGACCCCTTCCGATCGGCGTTTAGAAATAATGACATTAGGTCGCGATATAATTACCGTAGTAGGGTTCGCAATTAGGTCTATATCGGATTCCTTGTCATTTTCTTTCATTACGCTCACTGTTACTGAAGACCCTGAAACGGTAAATACTACAAGCCAGAACAAACAAAATTTTAACGGAAAAAAATATAATCTTCTGAAGCACCAGATTACTTCTTTGTGTTATACAACTTAATCGTGTTATACAACCAACAAGGGCAGTAAGTTTGATGATTGGTGCGTTGTTCCAATAGTTAGCGGACCCGAGATTGAGTCGCGAGTTTCATACCCACTGAGACTAAAAATTAGTACCTATGATAAAGTATCTAAAAATGTTTATAAGCCTTCAGTGATATGTAATTATCTATATAGTTAATCAGCCGTGTGGTTACTACCACACGAGCTCTCTAAGTCTCACAATGCTCGAAACCATAAAAAATAATCACTGATCTCACGTTTCTAACTGCTCCGGACAATATTTAGTGCAATACGCGCTGTTTACCTACAATTCGTAGCTATCTCGAAAACGTCTTCGTGGAACGCAAGTTTTCTATACGTACATATATCAATAAACAAAAACACGGATTTGAAGTAGGTACATTTAAATTATTGCAGCCCCACTTACATGTATGTATGTATGTGGTATGTATGAACATGTATGTAGATCTTAATTCACGAAATGATTAAATCAATCTCAAAAAACACTGACATACAATTTGTTATATAGTTATAGAAATAGTAATTGAGAATCAAGACTGCTTGATGTCGAGTAGTACAGTAGAGCTACTGAAATCCATTCTCAATTATACATATAAGGGTGGTCGCCTGCTCCTCCCTGAATTACAAAATACTGGGAGCCAAACATTATTATCCTGCTGTATAGGTAATTAGGGTGATAGAGCCCCCGTAATGTGGCGGTGAATTGCATTTACCTTCGTCCCCCGATAGAACAGGAAGTGTGTGCTCTAGTGAACTTCCTGCCCTATAAATATGCGTGCCGGATCCTGGCTGACACTCATCGTGAGATGCTGCACTATATGTAAAAATATTAATGTTGTTACGATAGAAAAAAAGAATCTTAAAAGATAATTTATCAAACGAAATATTTTCAAGCCATGTAAGCAAGCTATTGCGTTAATATATTTGCCACGTGGCATCGTGCGTGAAGAACAAAAGCTAAACCGTAGCTTTCAGCTGTATTACATCTACACAAAATTATATATATTTCTACGAACTCTGTCTTAGAACTGTTCATTTGCAAATTGTATTGTAAAATTAATTCATAATTGTAGGTTTCTTAAAAAGAAAATTCTAGATATTTAAAGAAGCAGTTCATAATGCTAACTTATGATAATTTTCCACCTATGTATTTGAGATTTTGTTCATAACGCTGTATTCTGCAGATTTTGATCTAAACGAGTACATTACAAAGAAAAGAAAAGTTTAACAATCATTTATATTAAATATGTTCCTAAAAAAACAGACAGTAGACAAACGTGTCTGTGATGTAATGACATCTGAGAAGCCTTTGTAATCTCTCCTTGTCGTACAAATATTTGATTTATTCCTAAATCGTCTTATGTCCGTCGTGCAGCCATGTGTTCGGAATCTGTGAGTGGTGAAAGCAGCACGGTCAAAATTCTTTTGTTTACCTAATAGACTTCTGAAAGCTAGACATTCTCGAATTGCTTGAGCTAAAACTCATTGAAGGCCGTTTCCATCTATTCCGTAAAACGTCTATTCCGGGTACTCTCTTACTCACAGATAACGACTCCCGACCCGTTATGCTCATACTAGCTGAAAACATAGTCATATGTAATAAAATTATGTGAACATTACTTCGATGCAACGATATAGACATGTATAAGTTTAAACACTCGAGGGGCCTATACAATGTTATCATAATTTTCTTTAAACCGAAAAAACCCGCTAAAAACTTTATACAATATGAAATTGTTCTTAGTTTCCAAAAAGGGTACCATTGTTAATACTTTGTTTATACATTCTTGGTACTCGTATATAATGAGACGTTTGGTGGGAAACCAATACCGGCACATCAAAAGTGGTAATATGTCAAGTTTTTTTATTTGAAATTTTAATAGTCATGAAAGTAGATTATGAGCAATTGAGATATGCTCTGCACCAAATTTTACGGGGTGTTTTAAGTTTAATAGGCATGGAGGGAAACAATATTTTAGACACAAACAGACAATTCAATAAAGTACATGGCAGGTGCATGATATACATATATTTAAGTGGAGTTTTAAAAATATACTTTCGTCATCATCCTTGTTACGACGAGACTAATCAATCATAGAGTCTTGGATTATTCACTTGTACTATTTTTATTCTGGCAAATCTTGCTATTTTTTAGATACTTTTTGGTGTAGTGATCAACTTGAACATCACTCCTTTTTATCATTTCACTTTTAGACGCAAGTTTCTCGCAAAATGACAAGCGTCGAGGCAACAGCTTGTCACGCTGATCAAGTGCGGGTAGACACGCTTGACGCACCTTAGATAGCATTGTACCAAACTTCAAAGTGAGATAGAATTTCTTGCAATATTTTCCTTCAGCGTTACAGTAGGCGGGTTTTACATTTTAAAATGGTTATAATTTCGTTGAGAGATGTACAATAGCATTTGAATCCAGGGCCTCAGAGAGGAAAATATAATTCTAAGCCACTGGCAGCACCGAAGCAGTGGTAGCCTAGTGGTTAAGAATTCAGCCTCTCACTCCGGGGGTCCTGGGTTCAAATCCATGGCGCGCACCT
>DWME01009452.1:0-10914 GCA_018244795.1 Parelbella ahira ahira | reverse complement strand
AATTGAGTGGCCCCAGTTCGAGCGATTCTAAAGACATTCCTCGTATTGTTGCTAATAGGCAGCAACGGTTGCATCTTCGTTGTCTCATTTTAATCTCTGCGATAAATAGATGTGTTCACCGGAACCCTCCGAATTTAATCATAACTATGATAGATAAAAAAATGGCAACAACATGAAACAGCAGGTAACCCGTACACATACTAGCTTAGCTTCAATTTTAAAAAGCAAATGATTCAAGCGATATGTCAAAATTCACGGATCACAAATTCTAAAGGGTCCACCCCTAATGTTAAATGAAGATACCTTGTACATTTTGCCCTTTGAAAATGTCGAATTTTTAAATAGCAAGGAGTTCACTGAAACATCGACCCGCTGAACCTTAACAAACACTTTGCGAAAGTATAACGCCTGAATGCTTCATATGAAAAAAATAATAAGAGTATTTATAATGTACATCTACCTACATTGAGTCTATATATAAACATATTTGAAGATAGAAAAGAGAAAGTTACATCTACATAAATAACAAAGTCGAAACTATTTAGTTTTAAACGAATTATAAAATAGTTAAACTACATATCTAGAACAAGTTGATAAAGATCTGTACGCGATTTCGTGGCACGGATGAAGCTTGGACATCACCGATATCCTATTAATTGATAGCACTTTCCAACAACGCCACAGCAATCCCTGCATTGTCAATTGCAAGCGTGACCGCCACTTAACATCGTAAAACGCCAAACCACCTCGAATTACGTAACATATTTTAAAGTGTACCGATATGTTACGCCAAATTATTCATGTCAAGACGTGCAATTGCCGGTGATCAACTGATTTTATTTATTACGTTGTCTATAACACATACATTATTATTGTTTTAACTTTGTAACGTTTTATTGTGTAACAGATATTTCAAAAGATACATACATTGATATTGGAGAAATTAAAGCAGTCAGCAGTTTCTCTATGCATAACTACTGGTAGCGTGAATATTCGTTACATACAAAATGTTCAACACTTTAATAATAATATCTTTGAAAACCTTACACCCGCTCTCCTACAGTGTCTAATTATGTAGAACCTATCTTATGGTAACAAGATATTTAATAGTGTAAACTTAAAAATTTAATTTATACTTAAATACATAACTTTAAACCCAGGCAGAGCAACGACTCACGTTCGTCACACAACCATTCCGGCTTTGAATATAAATAGAACTCCCAAATCCCCACTCACTGATTAGATTTGCTAATAAGATATTTTATACCATCGGACTGACATGTCAGTTAAAATATAAGTTTAAAATCGCCATAACCAAAATCGCCACAACCAAAACCGGCAAAATCAAATTCGCCACAACCAAAATCGCCACCCGAAACATATTTCAAATACTGTAAACGCTGCGAGTGGCGCCGCGCATCGCTTCGCTCGCAAAGTCGGTCCTGCATTACGCAACACGCCTTCAACATAACTTACTTACAAGGCGCATTACTTTTGCTTTCAACCGTTGACGCTTCATTCACAAAAAGCTTGTTAGCCTTCTCGTCGGTAACATCATGGTTAAATGTATGAGCATTTTTTGTGCAAAGTGTACATAACGGATTGGATCTTCGTTAACGTTAAATGGCCCTTTAGATAGTTTATGGGCGTGCGCTAACATTAGAATAAGATTAGCTAATATATCAAAATATTCACTACATGTGTAGTTGCATGAAAATGTAAATTTCCTTGAAGGTGTTTCGCTTCCGGTTGCTGCTAAACAAGTCGTATTCAATGTTAACACTTATTTAAATGAACTTTAGAAATGAGTCAAAATGTTACGTCGTACTATTACTGGTAATGTGACGCGTGTTGCTGATGGCTGATAAATTTGTTTAAATATTCATCATTATCAATCTCTTTATCAGTTCAGTGTTAAAGGCAGGTCATGTTGAATGATAAATATAGGAAGAACGAGAAGCTTTAATGTCATAGTGTGCTAAACTGACCAAACGAGGGTTGCAGACTGTTTTAGTGTTATTCGTATGTAATAAAATAATAAATTTTAAGTCTGTTTAAATTCATGTGCTTTTATACAAAAGTTTGAAATTATTGTTTTTAACACACTAATGAACAAACAAATAAGAAAGAAAAAAACAAAAAATCACCTAAGCTTAGATTTCATACTTTTAGCCATCTTCATTCTAAAACAATAACACAAATTATATCAATGGAAGCGAGGATACGAATTAATTCTAAGTTGACTAATCTTGACTAATTACAATAATAATTATAATATTCTAATATAAAAATTATATCTGGACTTTAAAAAATACATCAACCAAAACGGACCCCAATAGAGGGAATGCCTCTAAATATTATTATCCGTACCACTCCTACCTGCTATTGACGACAAGGTTCTAGAAATGTTTGTCAATTGGAATCAATTAACTAAATAACAAACAACAAGCAACCTGAGTTTAAAATCAACCAACCGTTACAATAATTCAATTTCCCCTCACGTTCACCAGGAAGCCGCTATTGCCGCGTTGGGGAAAAAAGCGCCACAATCGAGCACTTCAAATGGAAGTATCATGTGAACGCGCCCGAGGTCGAGGGACCGTTTTAATGAACGCCCGTCCGCGCTCCCGTTACTAACCCCTTATTAGTCACAACTAAACGTACCAGTTGGGTTACGAAACGATAAATTATAAATGCAATTAACTGAAACGAAGCTTCTCGTTTGTAACATAACTGTTCCAATTCAGACTTAAGACGCTATACGACTATCGCACGAGCTCACCCCGGGTAAGACACGTTGTGTGCCGTTGTTCGTCCTTCATTAGTCACGACTCAACTATCTTAAATGTCGAATAAATGCAATTTTTAACATCAATCAATAAACCATATAAAGCATAGTTGACTAAACTAAGTCGTTAATATTATTATTTAGGACAATTGAACATGGATTGGAGGAAATGAGACGCCCACGAATTAGTCACGACTCAAACATTTTACAGGTGAAGGGTCTCCAAGATGAACTCGCAATTTCTATGTGCACGTGTTTTCTATGATAAGTCAAATTAGAACAATTAGAGAATCAATTTAAATAGCTATGGAATAAATACTGTACTTATTTGAAATACAAATTCTAAATCCTATCGACATAACATAAGTCAAACATCAAAAGTCGATATACTATGTCAAATTATCATCAGATGGGTTGACAGTGTCAGATACAAGAATTTCTAAACGACAAGATGTTTTGTGATATTTCATTACTAGACATCAGGTAATGATTAATTAACTGAAAATTCGACCAGGGGACCAACATTAAAAGATTTATACTCTGTGACATCACGATAAACAATGGCAGCATTTACAATTAGACCAATGAGTTTTATGCACGGTTAAAGTACGCACGTGACTAATGTGCGGTATCGGGAACTATATTCTCTCCGAGACCATAACGATTAAAACATCGATTTATTTATTGCTTGTACAATTACTAATGGACACAATAAATAAATAGAGTTTCCGTTACACTCGGAATCTTTTGGATCCTAGGTTCCATGGATATACACACAGATATAGACAGAAAAACCAAACCTAAATTTAACTAAATTAGAACTAAATTCATCATACAAATTTCTAACCGCAACAGGTATCCTATAACTTGCAAAAAAGCATGATACCAAATAAATGGTAGAATACTTAAACGAGCATTAATGATATAATTATATGAAACGTTAAAATCACTAAAAACGCACGTGATAATTTAATAGCAGATGATCGTCATGACCGTGAGGTGGAATTAAAATAACGCCGAACACGATAATATACAAAAGAAGAAACATGAAAACTTGTAGTTGCAATACGCGTTATCAATTTCACCTTCATCCCCGTACCGGCGTAATGCAATTAAAGGTATCGAGACAACGGCGAGGTCGTGTGACGTGCAACATTTGTAAAACAACAATCGGAACAATACATTAATTGAAAAGATAACAACATAATGAAAACAATTAAGAAAATCCATAGGACATTGAGACGAAAATAATCATATGTCTTCGTTGTATTAAAGAAGAAATTGAATAAACTGATTGACATTGACTAAAGAAATTAACTATACTGATTGAATTAACTTAGCAGAATAACATGAGACTCAACGCCTAGATGGGTATATGGGAGAACAAAATAGATAATTTGAAAATTGAGTAATCTTTACTTCAAATACAAACGAAACTATTTATCATTACGTTAGATGGGTCGTACGAGGCTTCCTTTTTAAATTGTAGCTGGAATACAGTTCGGTTCAACTCGGCGTATTTTAATTTATTTGGTAATGTACTATTACTACGATACCAACGCTCCTAATACTCTCTGTTATGTATGTATTAGGAAAAACACTACATGAATATTTTAAAACAGTTCGTTCGGTTCTTTTAAATAATTAAAAACCTCTAAACTATGATAGTGAGGGAAAATATTATATTATTTATTTTAATTTAAAAGTCCAAGTCAACAATAAAAATGTGGTCATAATACATAATACATATGTAGTAATTTATCTCAATTGCTTTAACAATAACGATGTTAGCGGGTCTGGATTTTGAATGTAAACGTTGCTTTAACACATGATTAACGAAACAGCATCGTCATAATTAGACAAACACTCTTTGAAAGACACGAAGCGTAACGAAGAGATGGGGTATTTGAATTTATTAAGAGGGCAATAAATCAAAATTTAAAGCCATATGACATACGTTACAAGGAGAGCTGATGAACTAAACGCATTGCAAATCAAATCATGCACAACATTTGCCAACTTGAGCCTCTGACATCATCCAGTCGAGAACACGGAGCGGTTGTGACTGCCGCGCGAGAGCAAGGCGCCATCGCAAATTTATTTGATGCACGCCCCTGATGTATTTCTTAGAAACCGCCTGCGAGAGGAATGAATCATCCGCGAAATATACACACAGACACACATACATATTCGCATAATATTTCGTATTCCGGATGTGCGGGGCATAACTCTGATTGATTAGTGCTCCAAACGATTCTTTTATGCGGTCACCGTTTTCAAATTTGTTTATTGAGTTTACGATCATGTTTAATTCATATTGTCCTGCATATTTCTGCGTATCCTTCCCAACCATTTCAAACTAATCAAAATATTTGAAGAAGTTTCGTCAGCGCCATGTTGTGTGTTAACTTCGAGAGTACCTTTAGTTTCAGTAGATTCGTAGTTGTCAGTCAGTACGAGGCTTCTCGTGTTTTGCAGTACGCAGTATTTAAATATGTATCGGACGTTCATATATAGTGATCCGGCGGCTAGATTTAGCGCAAGACATGTATACCTCATATATATCGCACGAACGAGGTCTATTCGGTTTAATTATTACCTTACTATAATATGTGTGAGTACATGCAACATCGCATGCAGAGTGTGCATATGAGAACATTTTCACATTTCTCCTGTACTGTTCCTCTGTGGAACTGAGTCAGTTATGCGATCGAAGTCTACGAATGCAGGACATTGTCTTGTTACAGAAGAAAGTACTACGCACGAGATCTCACTTGCATCGGTCTCCGCTTATGCTATTGATATTTTAAGTGTTCAATAAACGGCCGCCAATTTCTCATGACTAAAGACTATGTTACTATTTGGTAATATATATTTCTCGTAGATCCTGCTGACAAATTGTTACACGAGGAACAATGAACAAAGACAGAACACCGATTCCAAAAACAAAAATTTCAGAAAACAATGCACCGTCTGACCTAAAGCAGCATGAACAGTGAAAGATTACTGACCATATTGCATTCCATCAGTACTTACTTGCCGGAGAGCACAAGCGAGAGACTGTCCACCTTGGTGACCTTCTCGTGCGCGTACAGCTCGTGGCACTTAAGGTGTCTGACATTCCTCATGCACATCAACACTCTGCGGAACTGCCGCCTGGACACCCGCAGCGGCTTGAAGAGCGCTACGTACACCTGAAACAAGGGAAATCTGATTGAGGACATCACTTACATTATATTACGTAACCTCATGCCCCTAAGGGGTAAACAGAGGAGTACAGTACACTTCCACGTTATGCATAGATAGTAAGTTATAGAATCTTAATTTGTTGTTCAGGTTATTAATGTGCCAATTTTGATTTCAAATACAATAGTCAATTTCGAATAAAATAGTCAATTTCAAATACACAAGCTTCCATTGAAATACACTAAAGTATATGACAAAATCGTGACAAAATTCCCTATAGCTATCAAGCTTCTACGTATAAAATACATGAAAAAAATCATCCCAAGCTTTCGCATAATCATAGGTATTTCGATATCGTGGTGAAGTTTTTAAGAGAAATAATATTAGACAGGTACGTGAAAACATTTGTACACTATCGTTACAACATCCAGGAAAAATAGTACTTAATGAGGTATTATCGAACGCGCCAGAGCTCAGTTGCCATGGAAACGAAGCTTGAAGCTTTTTTATGTAGAGTGGTATGCGAACTGGCAATAGTCACGAGTGGTCCCTACTACCATTAGCATTACACAAACTACCATACTACTACCAACTACTCCGAACAGAGTTGTAAGAACAGAACTATTAGTGTTAGTTGATGTCAAACATAGTCATAAGTTTGAAAGGTTCTAGTAATGTGAATTTCTTGCATTTTAGTTCAAGAATTTTCTTATTGCAATGGCAGTAATAAACTTAACAATACATATCATAAATTATGAATGCGAAAGTCTACTTCTTTCCATTTTTATGTACGGGTTTCTTTTGCTATAATATTTTATTCGTTTGTAAACTTTACTAGGCTCTTGCACTTAACTAACCTCTTTCATAATATGATATCAGCAAATGTTTGTGATATGCCTATAACAATTATTAGCTCATTATAACTCATACACACCTATCTGGTCATAAATTCGGCAGAACCTCAACTGTGAGGACCGGACTGTTTATAAATAGTCGTATTAATAGTTTAGGATTTAAAATAAAGGATTAATAATACTCATAATCACAAACTTTGTTTTTTCGGAGCATACCACGGCGATCATAAGGCTTGAGAAGCGTTCTCTTACAAAGTTCTATCGCATGGAAAAATGTAATTCTAGCAATAGGGGCGGAGTTACCAACTGAATACGAACTAATTACACCATTATTAAAACCTGATCTTTTTTACATTTGAATAATTAACAGGCACTATTTAGCGAAGACAATTATTCGTTGGATATTCAAATATGCGAAACATCATTATGGAAATTAAATAGAAAGTTATAAGTTAGGAGATTTTTAATTGGTGAGTAGATATGGAAATACCAACGCATCAATTGAAAATCTTCTTGTCCCCGTTTAATTTGAAAATTTAACCAGAACATTAGCTTTATCTACACACACATGTCCATAAAACACTCGTGAATTTAAATTATTCATTTTTCCTCCGCGCTTTATAGAAATAAAAATGTCAGATGATCTGAGTTCAACACCGAATCGTATAAGTGCTGTGAAACATATTAAACTGTGGAGATTTGTTTGCTCTGTTCTCATAAAACATATCAGGTACGACGTCTAAAGTAAAATGCTCGTGTTGGTCACATGGTGTCACCGGTTACGTCGTTCCTGCCGAAACTGAAAAAATATCTAATACAAACAGACATAACTTATTGTACCTTTAAGGATTTGATTTATAACAGTATAATACTAAGATTTTATGTGCCCTTTCCTATCATTCGAACTAACTTCGTGAGAAACTCCAACAAAATCGAACAGCTGTTTTCACATGAAACATTAACAGACAGACGAAGTTAGTTTCGCATAATTAAATATTTATTGTAGGTTAATAAAATGTGAGATAACTATCTGATAACAATAAAACAAAATTCGTGGAATCACACATTCCAAGTTAATTGATTCATTTAAAATACAGTGCTTGCTAATATTATTCATTAGTTGGTCGGTTATATAAATTCAATCGAAGGCTCTATCGTTCAGTCAAATGTCCATCTCCAAAACAGTCAAATAGAAAAATTTTCAAGTTTTCAAACGTTTCCTTCTTTGAAGGTTCCAGTGGAATGTATATTGCAACTTATGAGTACTGCAATGATTAAGTACCTTATTTATTTATTGGAGGATAATACCAATAGCAGTGCCTCGCATACATTTTCATTATACTCTCATAGTCGCGTTTTACAAACGACTTACCGATATAAAAACTAAAAAACTCGAAAGCGAACAACGACTAACGTTGTAACTGTAACAATGAAGTAATGAACAAATTTAAAACCGATTACGACATGCATTGTATGTATAACATTATACAACTCGAAATACAAGAAAGCGAATTAGTAAACAAGCCATCAACTCGAAGTGAAACGTGGCGGGAGGGTGGCGCCTATCGCGATGTGAAAAGTGTCAGCGTCGATTACAATATACCGCAATACAGTTCTCTAAATACATCAAATTCCGAGTTTGACAGATTCGATTGTAATCTGTGGTTTTGACATTATTTTCGATTGTCGTCCGCTGTGAGTGTTACTAAGCATTGACAGTATAAATTTATTAGCCGAGAGAACGTACTCAAATTCAAAGATGAGAATGACAGTAGTAAATTTGAGGTCACTTGGGAAACAATGATTTTTAATTTTTCAACAAATACAGTAATACAAATTGTTTTGCCTAGATACATGACATGGTCCATTGTCCAAGCCATTTTATGACATAGGTAATGAGAGGTTTAAAGAAAAATTAAGTATAATGGATTTACAAGAATCTATGGTATATGATAATGACGCGATTCACAATGGCATGAATTCTGTTTACCCAATCCAATACAATGATTGTCGAGACGAACTCAATATAGAAAAGAAACAAATATGCTCATATGACGAATACTTCTTTCGAAGTTCATGATAACAGCTACCTTTCAATATAACGCGAGAATAGCAAAAAAATGTAAGTAATTTTTCATAATTCAATGATCATTCAGAGAATAACCGTGTTAAAGGGATAATTTAAGGCATGATTATCTTTTATTCAAGCAATAAGGACGTAATAAGAACGCAGAAAATGGAGACCAAGGAATCAGATTAAGAAACGAAGTACCATCCTCTTCCTGTTATTTTTAGAATGAACGAGTGATTTTTGGTGAGAAAAATTGTATACTTTATTTAAACATCCAGCTCTTTTCATGCTCATACTGAACATATTCACATAGAAACTGGCCATCGAAGCATTATTTTAAAACAATAATAAATATTAATATAATAATATCAACACTTAACATTTTTACTAAAAGTAATTCTAATGCTATTTGTAATTGATGTTAAATAACATTCAGAATACGACACATAGTGATTAGAGGAGTCCGTAACTAATAAAATCTAAGTTAACAAGAATATAACTATCTTGAGTAACGCATAGCAGTCTTAGCGAAAAATTAAAGAGCTTGTAAAATACGAAATAACTCTTTTATACATATAACCCTTTTGAAATTCGAACTATTGGTAAAGACGAATGATATGAAGCAGAAAACAAGGAAGTTCAATAAATCCGTAGTAATATTATTTTAATGATGTCGAGTAGATTCTTAAAACTGACTGAATGCTAATAGAATTGATCTACTAGTTAATAATGATGAAGAGAACATGTAACAAAATAAATCAGAAGCACGAACGCGAAGGTGCAAACCGCAGGTCCGTATCTGCGACGGCCGACTCTAACCCAGTTATAATTGAAATGCAAATGCGATACCTATTATCTTTCGCTACTATTTAAACCTCCGTTTATAAGAGGATTAATGCATTGTAGAAATGAGGTCATCGTGCTGACCCCTGAAAACCACCGCTATTATCAAAGAACGTAAATATATTGAGAAATACCATTGTAATGAGAAATTATTTATTGACACATCACTGCAGCATTGAATTTAAAATTTAAATAAACAATAATTGCTATAACTAATAGACTAAACTGCCTGGTTAGTCGATTGGTTGAAAGCAAGACTGCTTATTTAGGTCCTGAATTCGATTCACAGGTTGGTTACTGTTGGATTTTTCTAACTTCGATTTTCTAACTGCAATTTTAGTACTAGCTTGCAGTCTGAATCTGCGCCCGGTGTATGGCAATAGATTCACCACCAATTCTACGATAGGACATAAACGTAACTGATGAAACATGAGCGTGTACAGTGTTCTGCCTACCCATTTGGGGATTACAGACGTATTGTTACGGTTTTGTTACGTAATTGCTATACTTTTAATTAACGAACGGAAATCAGCCCATCCTGCGTACGTAAACAAAGCCCCCAATACTACGTTGTATATATTGAAAACAATTTCAAAGGAACATGATTGGGAAGCGTACGCATTTAAAACGTTTGTTGGAAACGAGTTTAAGCGTGATGTGAATGGAAAAACACATTCAAATGTTTAATAATATTGTACTTGCCTATTGTATTTATGACATACAAAAGAATATTCAATTTGCATGTTATAAATATCATATAATTCTGTTGGATACGAAGAGCTGAAAATCGAGCTCAGTGGCGGGCCATGGGAGAGGCCTATGTTCAGCAGTGGACAGGAGAAGGTGAAGGTAATTTAAAGTGTTATATCTATTAAATTATCGTTGCATCTAAGAAACAACAAACTGGAAACTTTATAAACAACGAAAACTTTGACGGTTTCAAACTTTTAATTAATCTACCTGCAAACTCCCGATAGATTAATTAAAATGGTTGTCTTTAATTTCATAAAAGGCAGCTGGTACACTTTGAATCCACCATGAACATGAAGATTTTATTAAATATATATTATTACAACATTTTGATAAAGTACTTTCGTTGGCCGGGAAGTTCAAGCTCATTGAAATTAAAAGTGGATTTTGAGCATTTTAAAAACGGCAAACTGCTTTAATGA
>DWME01009451.1:0-10915 GCA_018244795.1 Parelbella ahira ahira | reverse complement strand
GGAGTTTCTTTCGCCGCTTCTTCTCCATAGCGAGATATCTTCCGAAGCGGTGGTAGTTTCATTTTGACGTGCAAAAACTGTTGTATTGAACCAATTTTGAATAAATGACATTTGAATTTGAATACACTCGTCAATCTCTTTGTACAATATTGTGCAATATTTTTTTAATAACATGAAGACCTACATTTAATTAAAATAAATAAGTAAATGGAAGTATACAGATTATGTATATAAGTTTCATACATAAAAATAGTAAATCTTAAGTTGTTATAAAGATAACGGTATATACGAAAAATAATTTATTTAACCCCCTTTTCTGAATGACAACAATAATACCATCAAGCCAAGTCCCTTACAGGCAAAATATCTTTATCGGACCTAACACGGTACATAAAATCAAATATTTAACAATTATTACGGGAATGTGACAATAAAACAGCATCACGTCTCTAGTCTCTGAAGGAGTAGTCAGAGGAGTATAGTACCCTCCCAAGGTCTACAATATCTAGCAGTAACACAACACTAAAGACTAGTTCATCGACTCCGCGTGTATTCAATAACATTAATATTTAGACAATGGCTAACATAATTGAAAACTAGGACGGAAGCGGTTCAGATACCCCACCTAGAACATAACCCGCAACGTTACTGATTTAAAACGAATAACCGATAACGTGACATCACGCCTGTAATCCCCGAGGAGGTAGGCAGAGGGGTGCAGTTTCACGATTGACTAAAATAACTGATAAAAAACTACTTAACCGATTACACGGCATTGCCAAGATGAATATTTAAACGAAATCGTGCGGCGCTCTCGTTGAGATTAAATATTATGTATTTATGCAGCGGCGTCCGCTGGCTGAGGTCGTTGCAAGGTTGGAAAACAACTCGCCGGCAATTTCATCAAACCCGACGTTTATCGAGAAGTGAATTAGTACTGAAATGTTTACATTCCATACCGCTTTTCCTTACAATTAGCATTGAGTTTGATATTATTATATCATCACGCTTAGTCCTTTACCGGTTAGCCAGAACGTTAGCTAATCCGACGTTTATCTGGCGGCGAGTAGGTGCTAAAGGATTTAAGGAAAATACCTCACAATAGTGTCGAATTAATTGTATCACAACATTATTATATCATTTGGGTAGGTTCTTTAAGAGGTAGCCAGAAGCCACTGCCTACTAAATATCTCTATCATAACAAACCTGATGAACTTCAACACTCTCTTTAAACACCCACTTGGCGCCGGTTCGGAGACCAGACTCTCCCATCAATCAGTATGTGACATATTTGGTCCATTTACATTCGCATTCTATCTGTTTCGTCGTTGTTTCATCTGCCATTCTTCCTGCACGCCCGATGCGACCACCGATTTCGAAGCCGTAAAGTCTATATATTGTGCATTTGAATATTTTACATTGCATGATGCACATTTTGAGGTTTTAAATTTTATAAAAAATATAATCAGAAACAAAGGATTTTCGAACAATAGCTATCTTCATCTCATCTTCACAATCGCGATTCTTCACGCATCACAACTTTATAAACCTTTGTATTCATTTGCGTCATCATCGCTTCTGTTTGCAATCCACACGAATATATGTATATACATATGTACATCGGTTTGTATATATAGTAACAGATTATAAGAGAAATATATTAATATGTTGATTAAAAAGTGCAATCAATTTCTATATGTACCTAATTGAGAAATTACAATAGACGTAGAATTTAAATTAGACGTTCGCACATACATACATATATAATATCACATGTATAGACTTTTTTGAGAATATCAAGATTTTCTTTCAAGTAGGGCGGGTCTGCAAGGATGGAGTTATTTGGTGCTTCAACTTCTCTGCCTATTCCGTACGGAACCTGCCTTAGGGATATTAATTTGATCGATTAATCAATACTTTTATCGTTCCACCGTCGGATCCGCTAGTGTAGTAGGCTCCTGTTTTATGAGTTACATGATATGTCCTATCAAGGAATGGATGGTATGTCTATTGTCTGGCAAATACCCAGTCTCTAACGTATTACTAGGAATTTAAGGTTAGAAAAACCCGATGGTATCGAATTCGGGGATCGAATCCAGGAATGTTTGAGAAACAGACACGTTTGTAAACACACGACCAAGGAAGCAGTGAAATAAAAATACAATACAACTAGTAATTGAGTTTAAATGACTTCAATCAACCGGCAATTATATAATATTTTGCTCTAACAATAATTGGAAAATAGAACATTCTAGAACACTTACAAAAAAATATGAAATTCCTTTTTCTACAAACAGAACAATATGAAAAATTGATGCCAACGGACTACTATCGACGCGAACAAATATCATACTGATTGAAAATAGATTTATTTTAATTATAAAATTGCAAGACAAACAAACGAAGACTAAATTAGTGCGCGTGAAACGGGTTAGTGGTGGGAAATAAAGACGAACTTGTATAATAGTCATCAATTAAAAAAAGAAACTGGCAGCCAACCGCTTGTATTATATAAACAAGTTTAGCTGGTTGAAGCCTGTCCGGTTTCCAAATGAAATTCTTTAATGGTCTCGTAAGGTCTACGGTGGACCATAAGAGGCCCTAAACGGTGGGTACTTACGATCACATCGCTAAACAGGGACTTGTCACGGACGATCACGTGACTCACCGGCCTTTTATAGCTGGCACTAATCACATCTGTATGGATAAAACAATATTGGCCAAGAAACGAAAGTGGAATATTTTATTAAGTTTTTATTTTTATTTTATTATTTTATTTATTATAGACTACGGTCGATTCAATTTGATTTTAATAGTCTCAAATGTAATTTTTGTAAGTAACCATTATTTAGGTTAGGTTAGGTTACTATTTAGGTGCTACACAGATACAAGGTGGTGATGAACCAAGAATAAAGTTTGTCAACTTTCAAAGTTTCTTAGCGCAATTGAAAGCGCACTTGGAAAAAAAATACATTTATATTTATTTTATCAATAACATTTGAGGCAATAATTTATTCATAACAAAAAATAAGCAGAAATGGCATTTGTAAGTAAAAATTTATCAGCAAAAAAATCGGACTTGATCGTAAGGAACAAAACTTTCTTGATAAAATTTGAATATAAATTAACTCTATAAATAACATTTATGTGAATAGTTTATTAATAATAAAAACCAAGCTGTATCTAGTAGGTATATAAAAGCAAAGACTTGTCTCATAATAAACGAACTATAAAATTAAAATTTACACTAGCGTCATTATGACACAAGAGTGTACACTGAAGTATGTATGCATCAATTCCGAGTTATAAAATTTTAATTTCCACTTGCGTCAATACGAAACAAGACTACTATACTTTACTAAGTGCCTAATCCTCGTATTGCTTCAGGTCGACCGATGTCAGTCACTTCACAGCTGCAAAATTTTCTTAAATACGTATTTTTTTCCGCAGCTAAAGCCCGTGGCTAATCTGTAATTATTCGTTGTGTACAGATACCGTACAATTATTGGAGAGAGGCACATTTGAATGAGCTAATGATTTATTAAGCGACGTGATTTATTAACGCAGATTTATATATAAAATTCTTTAAGTCCAGAAAGAAAACCAGTCTTTCTTTCAAGTACTGTAATAAATGGATGAAAAAGATGACATATATTTTTTTTAATTTATTAGATATATCCTAATTACTGGTAGTCTGAAAACTATTTAAAAAATATATATATCGCGGTATGACTCCCAAAAGTTTTTACTTCTATTTTTGGGGTTGTTGATACAAACCAAGAATATTTGTATGGATTCGATTATTTTTATACATATCCACGTGTCCATGATATCAAAAATGCCTCATATAACACAGAAACCGACCTACGGCAACATATCAAATTATACTTAAATTGCTATTTATAATGTGCTAGTTTTGAAAGTCGTAGGGTTCCGGACAGTGAACTATGTGGAAGACGCTATTTCATAAGATCTATTTATAGACAACACACGATAAGCTTCGCTTTCTAACTGGTCCCTAATTGGCGTAACATACCAGAGTACTGATGTAACGCGCGGCGCCCCGCCACACCATTCACATCATACGTACGAGACCTGGCCTACATGGTAACATGAATCGAGTGTGTTTATAGAACATATATGGCTTTTATAATAAATCACCATCGTTTGCCCTTTTAAGAAAGTGATAGCCTAGTGGTTAAGAATTCAGCTTCTTATTCCGGGGGTGCTGGGTTCAAATCCATGGCGCGCACCTCTTAACAAAAGTCCGTTTTATTGTTAAATATCATTTGCTAACGGTGAAGTAAAACATCGTGAGAAACCTTGCACACTTTATAATTTATAAAAAAAAGTTTCTAAGGTGTGTGACGTCTGCCAACCCGCACTTGGCGAGTGTGGCATACTGTGGCCTTAACCCTCTCAATATGAGAGGAGATCCATATTCCAACAGTGGAAAGACAAATGTGTCGATTATTATTATTACCCTTTTATCGTGTCACTGTTGAATACGGACACGCATACTAAGGAGACCCTCTAGGAATGAGACGGGTTAATATGCTGTAGTTGTTGTTCCATTGTAGACACGCCTTTAAAAAGATTACGGAGGATTCTAAGGTGCGTCAGATTTCTTCACTAAGTTTCACTGTTATAAAAATTATAAAAACATTTTATAAACAAAATACATATCACGCATGAAAAACTGTCGAAAGCTCTTGGAAGGAAAACGTTCGCATTGTCAGATTTATTTATAAAATTTTTCGTTTTTACTACATAAGTGACTAATTAGTACGACCATTAGATATAAAACACCTTGAATACCGTAAACAGTTTGAACAATAACACGATTGATTTACCAGAAGCGTTTAAAAACGCTCATCAAACGATTCACAGAAGCAATTGGAGTCTGGAGTGAATCCAATGTGCAATTTAGTATTCTTCACATTTCCTCCCGTCTCATCAATGGATACGTTCCATTTTTTCCTTGTTTACGACAAACATTTTCTGATTTTCCCCAAACCATGAGCGTACGAGGAAAAAAACAATCACACGTGTGCTGTCGGTGACGATAACAAAAATCGTTTATTTTGTCTATGTACGATAAACAAACACAAAACGATTCGTCATCGTGTCGCCGTCATCGTGGCACCGTCCGTGCATGGTACCGTATTGTGTCGAGCGTCATTATTGCATTAGGTATGCAAATTGAGTGTATGAGAAAAGATTGCTCAAGGTGGGTGTGCCGCCCACGCACCGAGCCAGCGCGGCCACCCCGCGGCCAGTACGACGACACGCGGCGATTCGAAAAAGGCAAAGCCGTGAAGTCAAAGGCGCTTTCTTCTGGTCATCTCTCGCTGTATCCAAATAGGTAACGGGGATGGACTAAATATGGAACTGGTGCTGCTTTTATGCGCACACCTACGCTACGAATTATGAGTCATTATTATGTAAGTCTGTTAAAGAATTCTTGTATATTTTTTTGTGTATTCCATTTAGCGAATTCACCACGCTGTAAATATATATAAGATGTCAAATGAAGACCCCCTTGAGACTTAAGATTGGCTCGGTTTATATTTTGGTAATTCACAATGTTACAAGGCGTACCGAAAAATCCTCTACATAAGATTAATAGCCGTCGACTTCCGTAACGAGCGCTACAAAATTACTGCATTTAAACAAACAAAGAACGGCGGACTAAGTTATAAATAAATATGGCATATATATTAATTCCGTTCCCATCTACAAACACCACTACACACTGAACGAAACACCAGTTCTGAACGACAAAGGAGTATACTGATACGATTAAATAACGTATTAAAGACACGACTGGGGTCGGATACGCACGGAACAAGAGACCAGCTGTTCCGAGAGCGGAAACGCCGCGTCACATCGCTTTAAATATGTACGTTTACCACTATAAACTACGCTGGTTTTAAGGTCGTTGCAGATAGAGCTATAATATATTGTGCTATAACATTCATTATAGCCAACTACCACAGACGGTAACATTGTCATTATACATATTATTTATTTTGTTATTATTTATGCAATAGTGTCTTCGCTATAGCGATGTCTTGGTGTAAATGTTTACATATCTAGGCATAAGAAAGAGATCTATTAAAGCTACTACGTGTGTGGTCACTCGAGCGTTGCTTTAAAAATATATCGTAATATATTATAGCTCCCAATGTGACGAACTTGACAGGGGAATTTCCAATGTCAGTTCGTTAAACCCGAACATCGATCCTATTTAAGTGTCAACCATAAAACCCAAGCCAATGGGGCTCCGACGACACCATCAAAAAGCATAAAGCAAAAAAACAAAACTTCATACCGTTGAGATTAATTTCCAAATTTGAATTTGTCGTGTTCTCGAATGAATTCTTTTAAGCTTCGACCGAGTGACTTTGGTAGTTAGTTATAAGGGGACGTAATAAGCGTTGCGAGACCTTTCCAAGCCTGAGTGACGTTTGGAAATGTTTATCCGATTAAGGCAGCGATAAGGTCAGTGAGACGTGAGGTAGCTAAGTCCAACAGTATGTTCTAAACGTATGCTTTAGAGTTGTGTCATTTGCGACATAATACTTTTAGTATAACCTTGCTCTCTAATATTAGGAAAATATAGCTGCTATTGCAATTTACTAGAAATAAAACTTGAATAGTTTTATAGTTAAAGACAATTACACCAAATAATGTGTTGAAGAAAGTTCTTCATACGTTATATGTATCATATAACTGAAAAAAAAAATTGTCTCACATCATTCACAGCCTTTTAATAAATATATCTGTACTGTTAAATTCACAGGCTGGGGAGTGGAAGTTATCTATATCATCCTTAATTATTCCATAATAGTATTAATCTCACGCTCATACTATAGAGGACGTCGTGATACAACAATATTACATTTCAACAACAACTCAATCCGTACTCTGAATCGACGATTCTCTTTCTGAGACAAAGAAACGTAAGCGTCATACTTAAACAGCTTATTACCCCAAATATATTATGTGCTGTCCTTGCCTCATGGACCTGGCGATACCCGTGAAGCGAATAAATAAATAATCGAAGCATATCATAAGAAAACGCTGGATGATTATTTATACATATATGTATATAGAATTGAAATGTCTGATTGTAACATTAAAACAATAATAGCATTTTAATAAGCGCATGTAAAAATATATTATGTTCATATACGGTGTATATAATAAAAACTCAATTTTTTACATTTTTGTCTGTTTGTTCGGGCTAATTTCAGAAACGCCTAACCCATTTCGGTGAGACTTTCATTACCAGACCGTTGATGTTGAGAGGAGTAGTAGCTCAGGCTTTATTTCTTTAAATAAACTTTTAAGGTTCCGTCCTAAAAATAGAAAGCCACAAAATTCAATAAACCAGGAAAACGAAGACGAAGGCATAGCTAGTTTTAAATATAAGCGTATGCAAAAATAAACATGCAGCGTCTCAATCGCAATTAAAACCACGACCCGCTTATAATGCACGGCGCGTACACCTAGACAGGCGCATAATATATTGTTATGATATCATCTCGACTCGACGTGATTACCATTATACATTAATAGATGTAATTAATCACAGAAGTCATTGATCTGTGTGAAAAAAAATTTTTTTCTGTAAGATCGTTTCATTTCCATTATTCGTTACAATGAATATCACATGCATATATTATAGAGCCAAAGAAGAGCCATATAAGAGCCCAACGACTAGTGACTGTTTAAATGAATTTTATATTTCACCGTATTTTCATCTCATTCATTTATAACTTTTAGCTCAGTTAAAATTAATGAGAATACCTTCTAAATACTCCTCAATGGCCGTGCAATGACGATAGAATAACACATTGGCAAGAGAGACGATCAAACATTATGAAATATATCAAAGAAAACAGTCATAACGTCAAATGACAGAATTCTAATACCGCGTTCGTACAACCTATCGTTCCCACACTAACGTAGAGCAGTGTATGGAATGCGCACTCGCACACGCGCGTATGGAAACAGCAGTAACAGTCCGCAGCGTACGTACTTGCAAGGACGTTGTCGGCACGCGGCGCGCTCGCCGGTTGGCCAATGGCGGAAGCGCGCAAGCACTTGGACTTGCGTAATGCACTCATCAATCCGCGCTCGCCGTCAAACAACTTCACTGCTGTGTGTGCAATCAACGGCGTTATGGTCTTCACGATTCCTACTTCATTAAGTGTTGCATTCAACATTTAAAATTTTGGTACATCTTACGGTATGCGGAGTTAATACTTGGTTGCGTTCTCTACTAATAAATTCTGTGATCCAGTGAAATTGAGGGTAGGCGGTAACAATTAATGTATTGATATAAGCAACTATTAAACAGATATATAAACACATAAGAAAATAGACATTTGAATATATATATGCACCCCGCATGATAAATACATATTTTTCGCTCTCATCGTAACCATATTGACTTGAATCGTAAACGTGCTTACCATCTCGCTCTATAGGACCGTTCGAATTTTATAGCAGCGTCTTTATCTTCCACGATATGTGTAGTGAGGTGGTTGACATTTGAGAAGATTGGAAAAATCTTGTCTGAATTATACGGCTGGATTTTTCCGCGCCGTGTGCTCTCATGCAATAATACGACATCCCTGACACCGAGAGATTACTCGCAGCTCATGCGGGTGAGCTCTAATGAAGGTGTAGCCGCACGCTCTAACCAAGGTTTATTGCTGATGTTTCTTGGAATCGATCGTAAAAAGGGCCTTAACCCGCACTTAGCGTAGATAAACAACTCGAAACCTTGTTGGAGAGAGTGTTTTGAAATTGAGCACTAGTACCTACTTCAGCAAAATAAACTTTACAGCACTCGTTTCAATTCTTTTCATGTGCCACTGCCAGGAATGGCTCTCCAATAATCCTGCCAGAGAACCAACGCCAAATCGACGTGAGTACGACATCAACTCATCGGGAACAAATCAACTTTTAACAATAAACTTTTATTATATTAATAATGAAATATATAATTGGTTTGAAAACAGTAGAAAGTCTAATATGAAATTATTTGAGAGCAAAGCAAATCAATAAGTTATTAAAAACTACTGGACAGCAGCTCTGAAAATAACCAACTGTTGTTCGAATGTGAAACAACAACAATGTAAGGAACTTGTAATTTGACTTTTTCAACAGCAGCGACCGGATATAAGTATAAACAAAGCAAGCGATTGTTCAAATTCTTTTGCAATTCACCATCCGGTGCTGGCCGTGTCAGCTGCCAGTTACATCAGCTACTATGGAAAGGTACGGGGAATCTACCTACCAGATGCATTTGTACATAAAAGTGACAATGTTGAGAATAAATAACAATGTCAAAACTCATGGATGTAGGTATAGAGGGGGAGCAAAACCCACTTATCTTGACCACATAGATCAGATACTGGCTTTAGGAGGGAGTTAGATGTCATTGAACTGGCGTGCGTACAGACGTGCGAGCCTGATGTTCATCATCATGAGCTCCTGGCGGAGAGAGTAACGTTGCGTATGTTAAGCGGATACATATTTATTAATAAATGTTTAACAGTGCTATATATAGACTAGATCGATTCATTCGAACACTTTCAGAGACACGACCTTCAGTAATGTAGAAACTACACAGAACAAGATCGATTTATTTAATAAAATCCACACCTATAACTTGACGTAAGGCGATATATTGAGCAACAGACAAACAGAAAGTTACTCATGTACACGTATCGGTTGTTGAGTTTCGTCAGCGCGCGCGCTCGGCAATTATTATGCCATTTGTGTCATTCGACTAAATATTTACTAAGAGCGTTTTAGTGTGTACTGTAGTACCCTTAACGTAAATATTCGACCTTCTCGCTACGTGTACCGTAGTATAGTCAGAAAGCTTGTATGTAATTTATTAATATTTATAGTTCATGAACGTTTAATAGACAAACGTTGAAATACTACAACCAAAATTGTTCAATGTCATTATTATATAGCTGTGCTCGTAAAAGTTATCTTCTAATTGACAATTTCTATTCATAAATATTATTAAATTATACTACTTAACAGATTCAAAACCCAATTTTTTTTTACAAATATTTACCGCAGGTGGTAATAGAATCCGCGATTTTCAAATTACTCGTCAGCTCAGCTAACCACTGCACTAATGGGTTAGTCAATATTGAACAATAAAAGTAATCATAGTACATACACAGATGTCGAACACCGATAACGAGTATACGAACAGTGTATGCATGAATGAACTATAACATTCGTTGTGACGTACAATTCGCAGAAATCTACGAGATGTCTCGCTTTAATGATGTCATAGCTGGGTTCCCACGTATTGAAGGCGAGAGCGGTAGGCGGTGTCAGATGGTGGGAGGTGAGGCAAGTGCCATGTTGATTTCTGCGTGTTACATATGACGCCGATACTGTGTGAAAGGGCCATTCAAGGCGAGCCGTTGTCGGAGGCGCCGTCAATCGTGCAACGATACAAACGTCCTTGTTTCAAATTTCGTTCACAGAACGCTAGTCAACGGCAGCCCATATTCTCTATCCCTCTCTCTCAAGTGGTTTACCACACTGATGTGATAAGGTACGCAGTATTTATGTATGTATATTATGCGATACGATTCGAAAGATAACTGTGTAGAATGTGTATGTGTAAAGTTAGTGAATATTATTCAGTACATAATAAGGCGCGTAGGGGTGCAAGTATGAAGACCAATGAACGTAAAGAACACTAAAGTAAAGATACTATGATTAAGTAATGTATTTAGCTATCAGTGTTCTCTTGCCTCTCCGTATGGGATCTGGCGTCATGATACTAATGAAAACATAAGGTAAAAAAAAGTCGAAGATCAAACAATCAATCATAATAAAAGCGTGGGGTGCTTGATATTTCAAA
>DWME01009450.1:0-10916 GCA_018244795.1 Parelbella ahira ahira | reverse complement strand
ATCTTAGCGTAAAAACGAGATTAATATATCATGTATACGTTAATGTCGACTGCCTCGTTGGTGGAGTGGTTGCAAGCGCGACTACCGATCGGGAGATCCTGGGTTCAATTTCCGGATCGGGTACTATTGGATTTTTCTAATTTAGAATTTCTGGTAGTAACTCGGAGTCTGGAACTGTGCCCGGTGTATGGCAATAGGCTCACCACCTATTCCGTGGGACTTAAACGTAACTGGTGAAACGTGGAAATGTACTGCACTCCTCTGCCTAGCTCTTCGGGGATTACAGGCGTGATGTTACTTTATACACGTTAATGTATAACACACAGGTTTTGCATGTATGCAGCTGCATACTGTGTACGTATTTTAGAATTGATTGGTAAAGTGAGGTAGGGGTAGGAAAGCATAGTGACAAGGCAATAAAATCTGAAAAACAAAAATAAAGGCTAGAATAACGAACTAGATTTGGTTTTGCTTGTTTTATTTCAATCATTTGCTCTTACAAAATATGTTCAATGCAAAGGAACATGACTCGTCACAATAAAACATGCTTCTTAGTACCTTTGTTTTTAACTATATATTAATTTAGTTTCCATTCAGCATAACTATAAATAATGTGGGTCACGTAAAATGCTCATAGCACAATATAGAAACTTGCAAACACTTTGTAACAAAATAGATACATAACTTTCCTCTATGTATTTTCTCTGCGAGAAATGCTTTTCGACTATTATCATAGTTATGCCAAACCCCACGCCCTAACAACGAAGAACATGTCCCTTAAAAATATTCTTTCTTACTAACAATTTCATCTTTTTTTTTACATTTTTAGAAATTTTTATTTTTGCATTTCGTATCACTAGTCTACCTAACTAAATTTTTAACTATGCTATGCTACCGTCTAGACTAGTCTGCTGGGTAGAACACCACACTAAATTAATACACATTGGACAAATACATTCGTATCAACCTCTCCGACAGATTTTACTTTTTTTTCCGTTTAATTTTCTTTCTTTCTTTACACTTATTCAACTACATAACAAAAGAGGTGAAAGCAAAACTTGTTGAACTGAAACTTATCGAGAATGTTTTCGCTAATCCTTAGTTCACTTAGCACTAGGGCGGCGGGGGCGGGCGGCTCGCTCAGTCCAAATTAAATTAATTAAAAACTAACAAAGGAATCTACCCTAGAGCCGGCCCGCGCTGCGCCCGCTCGCCACTCATATATTATTCTAACACCTAGTCTATGTACCTTAGCGTCGAAACATTTTCTTTCTATTCTAACCTATCTATATTTAAACCTAGGTCTACAGCTAGCCTTCGATTCGTCGCCACATCCACAGCTTCCCTTCTCTGTTAAAACGGGCCGAGCGCTCCCTAATATTAAATGACTTATTTTAAAACATTTACTTAACCCTTGAATTTTAATCGTCGACATGATTTTAAGTTGTATCGTAGTTTTGGTATTTAGGAATTGGTTCCCCCTATGCATTTGTGCTCTCTTAACCTTGGATAACCCTACTGCGTAACGACAAGCCTCCCCTCGTAATCTCATCGTAACGTAACTATTCTATCACACACTCTGAGAATGTCGAAGCGAGATAACTAGGAACATCTACGGTTTTATTCTCGTATTCAATCTTTTATCCTCATGTGTGATAAATGTAACGATCAGACAGCCATGTTTTCGTTTAAATTCACATACAAAACGCTATAAACACAGAGTAACATTATATTAGAGCTACGTTTACGGTAAGTTCTCTATTACCTGTAAAAATATCGCGCAAAGCACATGCAACTGCTTACAACGTATTCACATCTGATCATTAGTTACTTAAAAACGAAGCTGAAGGCACTACCATCAAATTAATATTATTGCTTATAATGAAGGAAGCCTTAGAAAAATAATTTCGTGCTGTAATACTTTCGCTTTTGACGGTGTTACTCTACTCACGATCACACGCGACGGAGCTGAGCCTGCGCGCAGACGCGGCTCCCTTGCAACATATTGGTGCGAGTCACACTGATTATTGCATTGTACAATTTTATCGGAACATCGATTTGCACTATGGAATGAAATAAACGTACTCAAGTCTTAATTAATGGACACGGAATAGGATGGGTCGCATACACCTTAAGAGTCGCTTATGACCGAAAAGTTAGGAATTAGGATCACATTTAGACATTTATACAAAATAATGCTTTTATTATTTCGAAAACCATTTTTAAATGCAAATTTAAGCGGAAATATCTATCGGAAGACTGCTTTTACAGGAAGCCACAGTGTACATCGAACACTAAACGATCGAATTACTTAACTAATTAGCACGCGCGAGGCGGCACTTCGCACTCTGTGGTTACTAAATTGTCACAAGTAAGGCGGTTACAATCAGTACAATAAATTTGGCATGATCAGAAGTTATACGAGTATAACTCTGATCTGTGGAGTATTATGGGCTAGTATGTCTCGATTGATACACTAAGGAAACTGCCGTCTCGTTCTGGCGACGCGAGTTTTCACGGCCTGGGAGTTGCTGAGTTCGCGCTATCAGACAGTCAGCTTAGTAATATAGTGAATTTTGATCCTTCCTTAGTAAAATCAATTTCGAGTTAGTATCTATAAATAAATTATAGCCAGTTCTTGAGGAGACATATCTCATTTACGCTACTGTAGACTGTAAGCGAAATTCTTTCACAAAATATATTCGAGCCTATACCTGACTGAAAAATAAAGAATACACAATAAAGATCTACATATTACTCGTCCACTACGTACAAAATCTGTAGTTATCTATCTCAGTTCCTGTATCGTTTAAAGTCGGGTCACGTGGATTGAACAAATTGGTTGTTGCTTATAATCGTCAGTTAAAATACAGTTACATATAAAACATTTTATCTAGTCTTCAGTCCGTGTGTTGTATAAATATTTTCCTACTTCTTACACGACTTTAATGATTTGTAAACTTTGGTTCTGATGAAATTCACGACGTGCCAAAATAGAATCGAACAGTTGCGATATAGTATGCATTTACTCGTACCCATCAACAATGTATATACATGTATACATATCCATGTATAATTTATATATATTCAATATAAAAATATTAAATTTTTATATAAAGTCATAAAGTGTACCCAAAACCTACGTGATGGTACAAAACGTGTTCACCCGCACAACGTGCGCACACCTGGATTCGAACCCTTTACAATTTCAATGTGGAAATTAATTGTGGAATTTTCGTTTGGTGCTCTATTGGAATGTGCCGACCGCCTATAACATAATACCTACGGTTGATTCAGTATATGAGTCTCAAAAAACGATCAATCAACTCGTTATTCACGTATTCAACATGAGTTCGAACGTACAAAAATTTGTATAGACTCGTAAAATGTATAAATAGACATTTACATACAACTGCTTATCTCTAAATGTCACTGTACCATCAGCTCGGGCGGCCGCGGCCGAGCCGTCCCGCCCGCGGCGGGTCGTGCACTTCGCCCGGTTGCTGCTGAAACTTCCGTCGGGCCACTAAGTTAAGGGATACAATGTCCGTGAATGATAACTTAATCATCAAAAAACTATTCGACAATTTTACTGTATACATAAATTCAGTCTGTACTCGGGTTTGGCAACGACGTTAACTTTATTCTTTAAGTGTACATGCAACAAATTCTTTATAACGTTAAAAGATTGCGTTCGAGAACGATTAGTTAAAACGTTTAGGCTGCAAGTGTATTAGAATTATGAACATGATACATGAAACGTACGGTCTATTCACTACGCGTACGTTGTTTGTCGCGAGCACCTTATTAGTATCGTAGGTCGACATGTAATATTTATGTCGTTAGAAGAATTATCCTTAGAAGACTCGGCGGCCAAGTTCCTTAGGCACATGAGGGTCGAACGTACATACATACATATCTACTAAGAACAAACGAAGAATACCAAATGAATCTATTAGATACTCGCGATCTATGGAAGACTGCACCAGCGTGAATGAAGTAAGGTAGATAATACTGAATAGTTTAACGGTATAGTACCATATTTTTTTTCAAATAAAAACGAATAAAGCACCATGCCAAACGCATTATGAACATATACATATATATATATTAATATACCTTATTCACGACCGTATCCCACGAGGTGGTGACAATATCTACACCGAATTTTATCTGTCGTAGTATTAGTGTTGTTTCGTACCATAGTATAAGAAAAAATCCCCGTAACTAGGATAAAATCGGCGTCAATAACGTTCTCTAACGACTATCGAAGACGTTTAATCAGTCTTGGGCTTCATTTCTTTCTTATACTATGACGATTATTCCAATTCGTAAAGATCTGTTGTCTAACTATAACAGCATCAAAGAGTTACTCTTTTTTATTGTATTTTAGAAATACCTAATTTCATTGAAGATTTTAAATCTTCGCCATATTATAACCGCAAGGGCTCCTATTCGTTTTCAACCTCTCTAAACACGTCTTTTTTAAATTTTACACGCTGATAGTTACACATATTCTTTCACTTGATATGACCATTTCTTATTTATCCTTCTATTTTAACCGTGTCGGGTGTTGCTTACGCGTTCTGTAGTCAATGGAGATCAGGAGAACGTTTTAGTTACAAGGAAAATCATAGAATCATCTTAAAAGTACTTCTATAAATACAACTACAAAAATTTTATAATCCGGATTGCACACTTCGCTCGGTATCAATGGTAATGACGCGTTAAAAAATTCCAACTCTCTTATATAATATGACACTGATCAAAATAATAAAAAAACGTAGTTTCCATATTGCGGAAAAAACTAAATTTTAAAATTCAATCATGAAAATTAAACTATGCTAAAATAAATACCTAACTATCTTAAATAATCTTGTCAACATGTTCAAAACCTGTGCCTAAAATCTTATATTTGAAAATTTTCATAAAACAATGATAAAATTATAATGTAAAAACACATTTAAAATTGCAGCTACATCTATACATCAAATCCTCTCCTCGAACCGTCAAAAGACCTCATCAAAACATCACAGCGTATCGAACGTCCAGCATAAAGCTAAGAGCATCGAGGGCGAAGCCCGTCGAGAAAATAAATAATCGAAGCGTCGGTTTAGGTCAAAATAAGGCTGAAATAGGAGGCGCCGGCGACGGAGGCGTCGCGGGCGGAGCTTTCGATGAAGTCTATAACGGCCGCAAATTAAAACTAAAACAAATTAACATCGTAAAAGTCACAGTTGCTTTGATATTTGGCTCGTGAACAGCTTGAATTGTGTCAGACGGCACGCTCTACTTGGCGGCGTAGGGCTGGTACGCCTCGTCGGGCGACGCCGCAGTCGACGCGTGCTCGCTCTCCATCGGCATCTGGATGATCGGCGGCGTCGGGCCCGCGAAGTACTGGTACGGGTGCGACGGGAAGTACTGCAACATACACACCTCACATACACGTCTCGAACGGAGCTATAGTTCACAACATCACAACAACATCGAAATCTATTGCGGTTCTACTGAACGGGAAGCGGGCTTTGATGCAATCTTTTTCATCTTATTGGCTATTTTTGTTTTTGGCTTTCATTAATTTAAACTGTGATTAGCGGAAGCGAAGACCAGCAAGTGATTTGACATAAGCATTTATAAGACTTTTATTTAAGTGACCGTGTGAGGAGCGAGTCACAGTGATAATTTTATTGACACTCACGTATAACTCATTATCCGGCCTTAAGCTGTCCCAGTTTACCTGGAAAACAGAGAATACATTTCAGTCGTTTCTGTTTTTGCTCTTTTGACTGAACTTTCCTCTTTGTTTATTGCATTTTTCACTTAAGGGCCGTAATTTGTTTGTGCTATTTTTCAATTTATGGGTACCAATGTATTTGATAACAATTTGCCAATTATTGTTTTACGCCTACCGCTAATGATTCCTTCAAAGGTTTCAAATATGTCTCTATGTCATAATGCTCACACGTACTTATCTTATCAACTTTACGAATCACTTGTATTATTTTTGGTTATAATGTATGTAACTTAGGATTTGTGACTTTATCAGATGAGCATATAAATATACATATGTGGCTACTATGCCAATATAGTGTGCACTGCATATTCTAGATGTTATTCCCAACAGTTTATTCAACTACTTTATCAAAAAGCCTGATGTGTGAATGCAGATTCGAGTGTAACGATTAAAAGGATCACATTTTAAAGAGGGAAAATTTAAGAACAGTCATTCGATATATCTACTGTAGACCTTGTAAGCTAAATTATGATAACTATGCGTCTGGATTTTACATTAACAACATGTCGAAAGCCTGTTATGAACTGATTTGCACATCGTACGATATTCTCTCGGTTGGGTTGGACATGCAGACTTTCATATTAATCTACTAACAACATAGTAAGTTATGAGTACATCTGCGTGCGAAATTAAAGATACACTTGTCTGTTTTTCCAAACCCGGAAAACAGGTATAACTTCAAAAATTAGACGTCTAATCCTGCTCGAAAATATGAACCATCTTAAAAAGCCTTAAACTAGTAATGGTAAAAAACCGTCGAATTGGAACTTACGTCAGCACTTACATATTGGCTGGGCACAGAATCAATCGGTATGTGTGCGGAATGCGCCGGATGGGGGGCGTGGTGGGGATGGGCTGGTGGGATGAGGGCCGCGTAGGGCGCGAGCCAGGCGGCCGGCGCGGCGTGGTGGTGGTGCAGCTGCGGGTGGAAGGCCGCCACGCCGTACATGCCGCCGCCGCGGTACACGCCGGCGCACTCGCCGCCCGCGCCCGCCGCACCCACGCTCCCCGCATACATACCACTCACACTCATTGCCTGAAAATTGTCTTCCTTAAACATATCTACCGAAGTTTACAACCCGGTTAAATTAACTGCACACCACGTTAATGACGCGTCATTAATTGTTGCTCACTCTTTCAAGTATTGACGGTTTTTCAACGAGTTGAACAGTTAATTTAACCGGGTTGCATCTGTAAGAAAAATCGAGAATTTAAGCGAAAGCTTTTAAGGTATAAATGGTTAAAGTACAGAAGATAAATCATTTTATTTTTAACTTCGTTACTTGTGTCAGAATAAATAGTTTCATACAAATTAAAAAGGTACTTACTTGCCAAATAAGTTATAAGCGATTAATCGTATCTAGGGCGTGTAAAAGGTTGATAGTTAGAATGTGGATTTGTTGGAAGGGTTAGGTTAGTTCAACACGCAGAAGTCAACTTGACAGTTGCATTAAATGCGCTTTTCTTCCAATTATCTGACTCCTACTGTTCTTGATTGCCACGCGTCAGTACACACAGTAACTTAGCTATCGTTATGAACGTTCGAGATGATTCCGTAATAAAGTTGAGATTAAAATATGATAACATCATCATCATGGACCAATGGTCTACGCGTCTGTTTAATACTAATAATAATAAAATGCAGTATCTAGATACTTTTTTATGGTGAATGCAGATAACATCAAACAAGTGTTTTTACGCTATAAGTATCTCGCTATGACTTCATTATAGCGACGTGACTAGTTAAGTTCTGCGTGTTATAGCTAAGGAGCTACGGGTCAACAACATCTACATACTGCTCGGCTGTGTACGAAATTTTTAAATTCTAACAACAGCAGAATAGTAAGCAATTGGTATTAGTAATATGATAATTCATTACCATTATTACCTGCGTGATCGAATCATTATTATCTCGCCACGCTCTACCATTGTCTTGCTTGTTATACAAAGACTTTTTCTTATTGCCACCATCGGCAAATTTCACTAGCAAAGGCTCCTTTGCACCCGGAATTGGGTTTCCATTAAACATCTGAAAATAATACACACTTTAAAGTACATTGTAGCAAATAGAGGGATTTTATGATACAGACATAAATTTGCTGAATGGTTGGGCCTCAAAGTTCATTATATTATGTGAGATATTGTGAACTTCGCGACGTTATATGTCAACTGGACAAGTTCTAACATATATTACAAAAGCGTACAAAAATTTAAGATGCCCCATTTTTAATTAAAAAGAATTCCTGTTATCGTCATTTAATTAACAATTTGGCCAACCAGCATTCAGACTATTTAAAACGTGACTGTTATTAAAAAAGCATATCTATTTACTTGGATAATTTGCTCGCATTTCTCCCTGGACTCCATTCTTGCGAAGCCGACCCCCTTGCTATGGCCATGGGTATCTCTCAGGATCCTTGTCGAGACCACCTGACCGAACTTGGCCAGCAGCTGATCCACATCATTCTCCTTGAAATGGGGCGGCAGGTTTGCCATGTACAGATTGGTTGGGTCCTGCTCCTGTTGCTGTAAACGCCCGAAGGAAATAGGTGAAACAAACATTCTGTCATCCAAGCAGCAATGATTGTACGTGGGACTGTTTCTGATTTTATTCACATTTTATCTCTTTAATTCTAAAATTTAATTATACTAATTTGTATTTTTTTTGCAAAGAAACCACTCTGTGATATTCGAAGTTTTAAATTTTGAAACGGTCTATTGAAATAATTTAAAATATTGTCTTTTAATGTTTAACGGGAGAAGTGTCGAGAATTCTAGAACAAATGGTGTCACTACTCAACAAAGAATTTCTATATGTCAAGGTGTCTCATAAATAATTGAAGTTAATTTCAGAGGTACTGATATTAGCTTGAAGCCCGCATATATTATCTAGACATTGAAGCCAGCTCTGACGTAAATCAGCAGATCGAATCTAATATGCTATATAAGTAATATATTATTGTTGTTATGTACGTGTTATCGACGACGTGGGCATGTACATCAGCATAGAATTTATGAAGCTAGTTAAAAGTCGCATACACACTAATTTAATATTGAAAGCATAGAAATACCCAGAGCCCAATAGCGAAAATACATTGTTATAACGCTGAAGCAAACGATAAGAGTACAGAATTAACAAGATGAAACAATGTTTGAAGTAATTTTAAGTAAGCGTTATATTGGCGCCGTATTGCGTACCATTGATAGGGATTGTGAATACTTACAACACTCTAGTGTCGGACAGTTGGTACTGTTCTGTTTGACATAGGCTGACAAACCGTTACCGATCGGCTTGGTTCCGTAATCAAACTGATAAATGAACTTGTATATAATCTTTGCAATTAACAATCATTATCTCTCAAATCGCCCATTGTATGTCGAAGATCTAAGTACGGCCTAACTGTGTGTCTAAACAGGATCAAACATCTAAGTCGTTAACTCCACGATAATAGTTCTAGATATTCTTAAACAGATCAGGGGTACTGACGCTACTGATATGCATGGGGTTGGTTTATCAAAATCTAGCAGATCATTTACCATATATAAATATCTTTGCGTTTATATATAAATGTTTAATTTACCGAATAAATATAGCATCTGTTCAATCGAAACAGGGTGTATTTACTAAAGCTATATGTAAAGGTAGGCGGAATGTCGGGAGGGACTGGGTGAGGTAATCAGATTAGGTGGAATTTAATTTTTACCCCGATTAGGTATCGCAAATGCAGTTTAACTTTCAATCATTCTCGTTTAATCTTGCTTTTGTATTGTAGGTATATATATTTTGTAATATATATATTATGTATATATTGTAAAATTTTCTTTATATTGTTGATAATTTTTTGAACTAAAATAATATGTACTTAGTCCTTTTTATTAGCATTTTATAAAGCTTATGATTCCGATGAAAAACGAGTGACAGCTAATCGTCACGGGTTTCAATGATAGAAGATTAAATCACCTTGAGAATTTTTAGTATATGGTCGGCGAGATAATAGGTTAACCACGTGTTCTGGATGGAGGGATGATTAATATCGGATGAGAGAGCGGGTCGGGAGCAGGCGGTTAGTCATAATAGTATTACTTGCATGCACAACGTACACGGTTCAGTCTACGCAGGAACCAGATACCCACTTTAGCCATCTGGGCCTGAACACCTTTGGCTTGTAATCCTTTAACAGCTGCCTCAGCGGATGCGATTGTTTCAAAATCTACAAAACCGTAACCTGCGGATACAAAGTGAACACAACGTACAGTTATGGGCGCCTCCATACGAACACTCACCGTTTTCAGATTCCCGCTTAAAAAAAATTTCATGATTCATGCTTGTTTACAGATAGTCTAGAGATTTTAAAGATCCAAAAATAAATCATAACTATAGTACATCTGAATGTTGCTAATGATTAGAAAAACTTCAATGCCGACATTCAAATAGCAGGATGAAAACGTGACAATAATCAAAAACACTCAGATAATCATATCGTGATGAACATCTTGTGCATCTGTCGGAGAATAATAGTAATAAATAAGGAAGGTATCTGTGCTTCGGTGCGTTATATGGAAATGAACTCTACCAACAACACGTAGATGTGTGAGAAATTATGGAATAAATATGTAAATAAAAACGAAACTAGTGTTCGTGCAAATATTGGAAAAAGTCTCACCATAGATGGGTTAGTTAATGAAGGTATATGGTTTTCTAGAAAATATTAACATTATTCATTACGAACAATTCTTTTTAGGCTAAACATATTTCAGTAGATATACTTATACTTAGGTACTCTAATTCATATTTATATACATACGTGAATGCACAGATTAGGTTTAACTAGAAATTAGATACTTATACATAAATACAGTAATTTATCGATCGATTAGTCATATTTTTATATAGTTGCAATGTTAGTAATAAGGGACCTAACTTCTATTAATAATGTTTACCTTTACATTTATTCGTATTTTTATCCAGAATTGCTTTAGTTGAGATAATGTTGCCATACCTGAAATACAAGCAATATATTAATATGATACATTCGTAACGTCACGTCACGTGTGCTTTTTTATCGGACTGTAGCCATACTGCAACATGGCTAATTTTATTCAATTTTGTTATTTTAAAAGA
>DWME01009449.1:0-10917 GCA_018244795.1 Parelbella ahira ahira | reverse complement strand
CTACTATTGAGATTAAAACATTATAGTAAAGGTACGAATGAATCAAAGAATATGTTAGTGATACAGTACAATATATCGTATTTATGTATGTATGTCTTTGAATATTTTTTTATCTCATTACGACTTAATAATTAATTCCTATTATTATATTAACATAGCCTAATATCTTTCATTTTTATATCTTTCAATTAATAATCTGTTGCAATTAATGAAAATTTATCCAATCATACCATGCAGTAACAAGTAGAGCTTCATAGTTATTCTCAAGAGGATTAATCATCAACATCGTGTAAAACATTTTATTTTATTGGGTAATAATAAAAGGATAATAATTTTGCTGAGTCCAGACACTTTATGTGCATCATAAGATACGCGTAGTTTATGTAGAAACAGTATTCGTAATTTGCGATAGAAATACGTGTATACATATCTCGTGTCAAAACCTCATATCGAATTCGTGTTAACAACAAGTAATAGTCACGATATTCTAGATCTCACTTAATCTTCCACTGAACAAAACTACTCCATACACGTAATATTCTATTTTGTACGTAATATTATTTTGTAGCAATATTAGTATTGTACAGTATTGTGAACGCCAATATAGCGTTAGTAAACGAACACCCTGTAAATGGCCTGATTGATGGATCGGAGTGAAATTAATTCTGTTCTATCTACCACATTCGCTTCAAAAGACACAGAATACTGATTGATATGACACCGTCACGCGCGCTCTCAAATATTCGTTGGTTTTTGCTCCTACTGTTTACTAAATGTATAAAAGTTTCCGTGTTTTTTCACCATCAACATCATCATCATTTTCATCGTACTATTCTTCCACACTACATTTGCAGATCTCATCCTATGGTGTGCTATAGAACATGGGCTTTTGCTGACCGCATCTATCCACTGCCGTCTGCCTACCTAACGTCATCAGTTGGTCGTGTTTGTTTGATCTTTGTAAGGCCGTCCATTTATTGCTTTGTTAGTTTCTGTTCAAGTGAAAGGGTAAATACAGAACTGTTTTTACTAAATCTAATTTTTGTTGAAATATGCGTCATTGGTCAAGTGTTTGCAAACGCAACAGCTGAGCGCGAGCTCCTGGGTTCGATCCTCATGTGACCAGTTATTGGGTTTTTCTAAGTTGGAATTACTAGTAGTAGAGTCTTGATTTGTGTCCGATGTATGGCAATTTCTTGACCACCTACTTTATGGTGGTCAAGAAATGGTGAGACGTAGAACATAACTGATGGCACGAGGTAACGTTCTACACACATCTCCCAAACTTTTCCGGGAATTACAGGCGTGATGTAAATCTTAATGTAAACAGAAGTGAAATAAAGAATACACATCTTGAATCAGATTTATTTCCTATTATTGTTGGCGTGATCGTGCGTGGTAGTAGATAAAATAACTCAGCAACGCTTCGTGAAATAGAATCGATAGTGTATTGAATCAGTGATACAAAGCTCTAAGATTTCAAGGCTCGGAATGAATCACGTTACTTTTTCCATACGGCTTTGTTTCCATCTTGAAACTGGATCCACTTGCCCTTGTATCAAATCACTTATTTTCTCAGAATTGAATGATTCTTGAAGACAATTTATATTCTAAAATGTAGCAGAATAAATTTAAAGTTTTATGTAATTTTTCACTATTTTATTTCAATAACGAAAATTCCATGTTTAATTCAGCATGTTTTTCCATTTCTTGCTAGGTCCTTGGAAGAAAAGACTGAATTCTAAAAGATCTTCTAAGGCGTGATAATTTTGGCAGCCCACATTATGCCTCCAACCCTCTAATTCTGAGAGGAGACTCGTATCCAACAGTTAAAAAAAATTCTAAGCAATTATAAACAGCACTCGTTTATCAAGTCCGTAAGTAGCGAAACATTGGTAATAAACCAATCACAACATTGCGATTATTTTGTAACACAAGCAGAAAGCTGACATTTGGGCTACCCACGCGGATCGTATTTCCACCACGCGTGCTAATGAGCAACAGATAAATATGGCCGAAACTTTTATTAAGCTTCCATTCTGATTACGACAATGTGATAATATTATATACCTGACAAATATTTTATAATGTTTCATTTTATTTATAATAACTATTTTATATCAAGTACTGCGTCTTTTTTCTTTTATAACGCGTGGGCTTGTAGAGAATGCCACTACACATTAAGTTCATCCATCGTTATCGCTGTTCATTAATGTAGAATGCAGAATAAATGTCACCCCAAAGGGTGAGAAAAATGAGAATTTAACATCGCTCTATTTTAATTTTATTTATTATAAATAACCACTTGTTAATATCAAGCAACAATATAATATCATCATGGATTTACTTCTAAACTCGTCTAATCCTAACGCCTAAATCTTGAGTACAGGCGATTTGTACATATGTATATATTAAACAAAATGATGTTCATCTCCTTTTGTTTTGTAACAAGTAGTACGAAAAGGTCACGAGGAAAGAATAGCAGAATTACTTTTCAAACACCAACACACAGACACAGAAACCAGACGACTTTGTAATCAGTTGCGAAATCAATCTGACAAGTAATCTCGGTAAACCAATCAGCTTTCTTATTAGGAGATGGACCGGAGATATTAGGTTTCGATCAGCGGTTCTAATGTGATGTGTTCCAGAGCGAGACGGAATATATACATATATAAATATATATACACAAATACATATATTTCGTCTCGAATGCCGAGGGAGACCAGGTCTTGACCAAATAGGTCAGATAAGGATTGATGGGAAGGTCAGAAGCCTCAGAAAACGACGTGCGTGTATGAAAAGGTGATAAATGTAGAAGAAGCATGTTAGGTCTAACAAGATAAAGATATATATATAGTATGTCTAAACCTATCCCGTAAGTAACTTGGATATACATAATAATAATAGACTGAGTTTCATAATATTATGTTTCATAAAAATTGTATTAATTATTTTTGTTATGAAATGTTGTAAAGAATATAAAAATTAAAAACAGATTCTTGTTTAACCTTAAAGCTAAAATAAAACTACATTTCAATTTTAACATATAACAGTAAGTAACAACTTTAGTAAATGAAACGTAAAAATGAGAGAGGTAAATTCCAATGTAAAACGTACTATTAGTACAAATTGAAACTATAGTTATTGCGAAAACTATAAAGCTACACCTGTTACCGCTACTAAGCAATACGTGCTTAGTTATATTTGATTTACTGAACTCAGTTCTCAGTAGCCATAGTGTTGCTGTGATTCACTGTACCTTCAAGATTAAATAGAAATAGATAGATAAGATTTAGAGTCAGACTTTAAAATCAAGTAGACTTCAATTTATAAACTAATGCTAAAAGTAATAAAACGATAACGCTTTGTTCTTTGTAATAAATCAAAAACTTATGCGTATTCCTCTTCTACTAGGGATACGTCGTATTCTTTATGGAAATATTAGTTTGTTTCAGTTAGATTTTCACTCATATCTATTATAACTTATATAATAAGTTGCTTATTAACAATTCTTGTCGACTGGACTAATTGTTACAAGTATTCCCACTATCAGTCGGTTACAGATGTCTTTGGGCGTTGGCAAACACTTGTCGCTAATACCAATTCTGCTACTCTACTTAAAAAACACCATTTTTTTACCAATACATTTATAATAGTAAATCGCAGTGAAACTATTTTATTCAATAATACATACGATACCACATTAAATATTACATAGTCCAATAGTTTGCCTTACCTTTCAAGGTAACTGTTCATAGTTTCAATATTCTATTAATGTGACCTTTGAATCTGACAATGAACTGGTATAAATTATGTAGCGAAGTGAACCCTTGTCACGCAATGTTATAATTTCGGAGTTGAGAATGAGTTTTCGTAATAAGAAACGAGAAACACTTCATTGAAAATGAAACGCCAAGGTCACGGCGAAATTAAAACCTTGCACTCATTAAACTTCATTTAGTGTATATTATTTGACAGTGTATATAATATTTGATATATTTGTTTCCATTAGAAACTCAATTTTTAACCGAAACCATCACCGTATAACCGGTTGCTCTTTTGGTTGCGAGCGAATCCGGAAACATATCTTGTGTACTTCAGTTAAAATTCCTTCAATTATTTATTTAACTCTGAGATCTGATATTTTTCTATGCTTTATTAACATATTATTCCGTTAGATAGAATAACATCCATCTATTTGTAATAAAAATACAATTTATATTTGAATAGCCACGTCGCTGGTTGCAAAATTAAAGAGAAACCTAAAAATAAACCCGAATGACTGAACGCAAGTTGAAACCACGCTGAAAGTTCGGTCATTTTAGCCAATACTAAAACTGTGGCATCAACTATAATTTTCAACGGCAACTGGCTGAGACCGAAACCAAAGCCAAAAGTTTCGCTAAACATAACACAGTATATTTTATTTACATTTGCTTAATTAATGACTTATTGCGTACATCATTCTCTCTTTCGGTTTTTGCCGTGTTTTTATCTGGCTTCTATCAGTAAATGAGTTTCTTGCTTTTCCGCTCCGAATTGCAAGACCTTTCAGAGAGAGTAATTTTTTATGTAACCCAAGCTCTTAGTGAACAAGCAATCAATCGATATGGAAAAGTAAAAACTAAGAAAGAAGATGAACGAACGTAGTTAATTGAAACAAAACATTTATAAAATGAAAAACAGTGTAAAAGATCATAAAATGGTTTGTGGTATCGCGAGAAGGGAAACCATATTTGCTACGAAACCACGTTTTTAATTGCGTTCAGTATAGAACCTACATTCTGTACTTATACCACCGATACACGAAGCCTTTTAACTCGGATCTCGGGAATAGCGTGTATAGAGTAATATGTAGGGTTATTACCCCATTTATAGTCTTCTATGGCGCGGCATATGAATTAAATAAAACTCATTATAAAACTTGTTAGATATACTTAACATCACGCATGTATTGCCCAAAAAAGCAGGCAGAAGAATGTAAAACGCTCCTACTTTTCACCAGTTAAGTTACGTCCCACGTGGAATTAGGTTACTACAATAAATCTACCTTAACATAAAGCCTATTGACATAAATCTAGACGTCGGTTGGAAATGCACTAGACACAAATCTAGACCCCCAACTACTACTGGGAACGTCATGTTAGAAAAAAACATTAGTAAACATTATTTTAATCATGTATACAAGTGTTGTTTAATTATGTAAAGAACAACCATGTAGAACGGATGACCACGCTAACCAAATATTGTTTTACAATACAAATATGCATAAGATAAGTAAGTACTATTTTAGATTTGACCAATAAAATCAAATTTTGTATATTCAAATAAGCGAGTAAAACATTTTTATCTTTTAATAAATTTATCTGCGTGAAATTGAACGGTTTTTAATATGAATTTCCATTTTGTTACTCATCTTTTTCATTTGGTTGTATACTTTACCGTCATTGTTTTTAATAAATGGCGGACATAATTCCAAATGATACTTGTATTTTCTACCCAAAGCCAGGTGAGGAAGAATATTTTTTTATTAAACAACATCTTTGACGTGACCTTTGTTTCTGACAGAGAACAGCAATATATTAAATGCGTAATAAGATTTTCACACGCAACGTCGTATTTTCCGTGACTGGGTACGAATATTTTCTTGTGATCGACTCATTTTATGTGGCCTTGAGAAAGTTTCAAGAAGGTCGTCTATTAAGACCACATTCATAATAATGTTAGGGTAAAGGTTTCCCTTTTTTTGTATAAACTTATTGGAAGTATGGAATTGAGTTTTACTGCTTAATAGTCGATCTAATGTTACGAAAGGTTGCCTATAGTCCTAGAATTTCAATACAATACCTATAATTCTAATTCGATTCCAACACGTATCAAGTTGTCAATATAGAATTTTAATTTACCTAACAAATCTATTGATGCGAATAATTAGTAGCGGTCTGTGTGAAGTCGCTCTCTAATTCCTATCAATTTGAATTTCCCACGGTCGGGGCCCAAACATTAAATTCGTTTAATTGCCTTCATGGAATCGCGTAAATGTACCTGCTTTCAATCATTAATTATGCAGTGTAACTACACAAGACTGTAACGAATAATGTCCATCTGTGATAGCAGCAATTTCCGAATGCTTTGCATTTTGCATTTGCTATTTTTATTTTTTATTTATTTATTTTTTTCCATTTTTGCTTGCTCGCAAGGTACACTTTTCACTTAAAACTGATCCAATAGTCCTATTTCAGTAGTCCTGCTCAAGTTTAGTTGTAGATGTCGATTGCTGTCAGTACCATTTATTACTCCTGCCTATATATATATGCTTTCGCTATAAAAAATATCATCAAATATGGTCATCATTGACGCACCTATACGAGTACTAAAAGGACTCGAAATTTAGTATTGTATGTATTTTAAATATATATCTTCATGAGTGCTGGTGTCGATGTCTTGCGGAAACCATTCAACGTGGTATTTCATTCCGGTTACTTAGCTAAATTTATCCCGAATTTAGTTTTACTATTATTTTTTAACAAAAACTGTGTATATTTACAAAAAAAATGGATTCATTTATATGCCTAAATTAATCACTATTAATTAATCGTACATTATAAAAAAACAATTACATCTTTAGAAAAAAGTTACGTAAAATTTATAATATTTCATAAATATTAATAACACATTTTTATTATTTTTTATTTAAAAAATGATAATAACCAATCAATGTTAAAAAATTTACGTTATTAACAAGTACACGGTTTTGTAACAAATTCAAAAAATCTGCATACAATTAATCACTTAAAACACTAATTATAAAAACTAGCATAAATATGATGTAAAAAAAATTCAATTATTAATACAATTAAACTCTTTTGGTATTAATAACGCATGACTCTATTAAATATCAGTACACTTTCAAACAAATTGCCTATTTCCAATATAACATCACACGCCTATTTTAAAGCTATTAAATCATCGCAAACAAAAGGCCACTTGTTAAACTAAGTTAAAATTACGAACTTCGTGTCGCACGTACGTGTGTACGGCAATATTACGGCTATCGTGCGATGACCTATTTCCTATATTCATATAAAACTGAAATTACTATAACAAGTGTGAACTCACGGTTTTAACTCCTCCCCGGCAGCGAAAGTTCACTGTATAACACTCGACACAGATTTGAGTCACTTATTTATTTACCTGAAAATTTGAAAATGTGAACTGCCCGCGTAGACACAGCGCTACGAGCGTAGCGCTCTACGACCGTAGCGCGACTGTGGCTCGTAGACGCTCACACAGCCTACCGAGGTTTGAGAGGAATTCCACGTTCTGATCGATGAGACTTCACGCCTAACACTCGAGAGGACGTGCTATATTTACGATGTTATGGTTGTCATTCTCATAAGTTAAACGGTAATATTTCCGCGTCTCCAACAATAAGTGTTGGTAAAGCTTAACGTGAAGTTAAGGTTAAAACTTTGCATAGAAAATGAATACTTGAACGCACGAAAGACTTATTTACAAAGAGCAGCCATATGCAAATGCTGTTTTTATTCGGGATTTTTTTTCCTATGGAATGATTCATTTTATAAATCGCACTTTTACGTATAAATAATAATTATGAAGATATATAATCCTATTGTTTTAGTCAGTTTTATAAATATATCTATGTATTGAAAACAAAAATGCTGTAATTTCGGACATGATAGACCACAGGAGCAACAATATAGCAGATATTTTATGAAATTGCGAATAAGATTCAACAAGAACAATAAAAAGTTTTAACGAGAACTAAAATAAATCAACAGGTACAGTTGAAGCCTATAATACTTATACTAGACAAGCTCGTTCTTTATTGTTAATAGTTCCCTTTATATTTATATCCATACTAAAGTGTGTACAGTGTAGCAGTAAAAAATTAAATAAACTATATGTAATAAAATAAAAGTACCACCCACAAACAAGTTCGTATTAAAAGCCGAGATATAAACATCTAGGCATATCGTGAAATGATAAGAAAACCTTAGTATACATAGGGTATTTTTAAATAAAAGTCAGTGCTGTGTAACGTAGAAACGCTACAAGCCAAAATAGCACTTTTGAAAATAATCAACATTGTCTTTGCTTTTTTGCACTCTAATCCCTACAAAGGCTTACGCAGTTAGTATATAGTCATATAGTCAATATTAATTTGAGCCAACACTAAGGATTAATATAACTTCAATAAGTCTATAAATAAAAAGATATTATCAATAAATATTGAATGTAAAACACTGCGCTTGCCTTTTACATACATGTTATTAAGCCATTCTGAAAGGGCTCGAACCTGACTTTGACGACTTGTTTCATCATTACAAACATGTAATAAAATATAATATTTATATCTATTTGCTAAAGATTTAACATCACCCATGTATTTCTCCCAAAGGACAGATCGAGGAGCGTGGTACCGTTCCGCGATTTATTACTTTATTTATTTTATATTGTTTCATATCGTTTAGATTACCGCGTCGGTCGTTTACAAGCGCGATTACCGATCAAGAGGTCCACGTAAAACCAATTTAGTACCGTATAAGGAAGTTTTAAAATGAGTTTTCTTCTGAGTTATTTCCAGAGTGCAAAGACAAGGGTTTTTTAAGAAGGCGTGAAAAAAACGCTACGTCGAATTCGTTAACGCGCACCTCAGATATTGCAAATGTCCATCGATAACGGTGGTCTCTATGAGGTGGTCCGTCTGGCTGTTTGATAGACCAGTTTTAAAAGAAATATAGAAAGCATTTTTGCAATATCTAAACCAGTTGTTATCGTTCTCATTGATTTCCTTGAATTACGTAGTATTATACGTTAGCGTGCATTATTACATGCACGTCGTTAGTACATTATTATTATTAAATTACGGAAAAAGGGCGGCAGCTCTGCAAGTTCGTGCTCTCTGCCCATCCCGTAAAGGCCCTGGCGTGAAGATATATATGTTTGTATACGTTGGCGTATTTGAAAAGGCGGAAACAGAAATTTATAGAACAAAACTATCCAACATTGAACTAATAAAATCGAATGATCATTAAACTTCTTGTTCTCGCTATGGCTACTCATAACGCATTAATAATAGCACAGTATCATCATAGACCCTTTTATTGTTTAACTTTTTATTGTCTCCAGTTAGAACGAAACTTGTTAAAGTCAATATATTAATATGATACTAAAACTTGAGTTGTTAAAGTCAGTATATTAATATGATACTAAAACTTGAGTTGTTAAAGTCAGTATATTAATATGATATTAAAACTTGACTTGTTAAAGTCAATATATGTATTAATATGAAACTAAGTACTATGCCTCCTGCATGTGAACTAAACGTATTTCAACATGTCTATAGTATATAACTATCTCGCATATTATAAAGTTCTTGTTTAGTCATGAAACTTTGTCCATATCATGTTCGCTCATATTCTATTAAAACATTTATATCAAAATACTTCACACGAATGTTTTTGACAATTAGCTTACATTAATAGTGAAGTTTAATATCACTAATAAGTATGTATACCTATTACTAAACCATCTATATTACGTAAATTTAGTTTCATAAATCATATAAAAATACGTGTATATTAAGTATCCATGTGTTTACCAAATTATTATTACTAAATCGTCATGCCAGGTCTATCACGGTGTAGGCAGACAGTATTTTCTACTCATGATATCGCAAGAAAATCTTACATTTATCAAAAACATCTCATACATGAAAAATCAAAATAGTCCAGGTAGACACAAATACAAATATTTATATACATATGTATATATAGTTCCAACTCTACCGCATTGAGAATTAACAAGCAAATGAATACACGCACATGGAGTTTAATAAGTTTTATGTAACCCGATTAAACCTTTAAGCACTGTAATAACTTTACACTCCAATCGTAAAAATAAATTGCGTTAAATACAGAACTCTATTATAAGTTCATCGACCTTTTAAAATACTCAAACAAACTAATAATTATAGTTATATTGCCCTACATCTTAGAATTTTCTTGAAAATTCTCTAACGCGGATAATTACTATTTTTATGTCTCACTATTATGCTGGTATGAGACTGGAGGAACGTGGGAGTCTACTACACTCCTTTGCCTACCCCTTCGGGGATTACAGGACTAATATTTCTTTTTTTTTGTTACATCTTTATTACGCTTGCCACTTTCCCCTACAGCACAGAAACTAGCGAATATAACACTAGGTTGCTCGAGTACGAATTGGTACTGGTATATGGGACAACTAAGGCCGATAATAAATAAATTTTGTGAGATTATGAAGTTCTTCACACGCCTTAGAGAACTAAATGGAGAACAATTGTGTAAACAAAGCCTTTAAATTTATAACATCTAACATTTTCACCCAGAGTTTACACAGGCTAGCGCGCAATGTACACCGAAAGAATAACAGGCAAAGCAATAAAAACTCTTAGCGCTCTCCTAATTAATAAGTTTTGTCAGAGAGTAAGCGAGACTGGTCGTACTTCTTTTATTCTAGGTCGCCTTTGTCTATTAAATATTCAGCTATAGAGTAACAGCCTTTAGATCAAGTATGTTTTTGGTTCCATCTGAAAATAAATAGAGTTTTTGTTTCTTTCTAACAGGGCACCAGTATCACAAAAGTGCAATGATAAAAAGGTCGAGAGAGAGAGAGAGGATTTTTAGAGTCTACTGTATCATTACACCATTGAGACGTACGACAAATACATTAATACGATTTTGTGCTTAAAGTTATTGCACAAAATTTATTGTTACGTCTATTAATATGTAAATAATGAAAATAAAATAATAAGCAACCCATTTGTCATTCCACTGTTGGAATATGGTTCTTCTCTCATATTGAGAGGGTTAAGGCCATAGTCTGCAACGCTGGTCAAGTGCGGGTTGG
>DWME01009448.1:0-10917 GCA_018244795.1 Parelbella ahira ahira | reverse complement strand
ATAATAAATCGCCTCAAAATAAAAATATGATACAATTTAACTCATAAACAAAATAATTCAAATCAGAGTAAAAGCGTTTTTGCATTGTCATTGGTGCTTGACACGTGTGCAAAATTTCAAATTGATCAGATTTCTAGAAACCGGTGAAATATGAGCTCAAAGATTCCGTTACATACATACATACATACATACATACAACCGAAGCTAATATAAAGCGTGTAAATACAGCATACAAATAATTTACTGTGCATTGTTTCGGCCATGCACGACTTCGAGAATGAAGTAATCGCCATAAAAAAATTTTTGCAACTACAAACACAATAACGTAAGTACCTAAACAAAGCCAAATAAAATAAAATAAATCAATGACTAAATATTCATTTAGGAAGGCTAAATTTAATAATTACAGGACTGGTAATTAAACATAACACAAAACATAAGTTATAAATTGTAAATAATAATTAAAGCGACATCAATAAGTTAAAATCAGAATATAATGAGACAATCTAATGGGATGCCAATAATAAATTCATGCAAGAAATTATTTACACCATTCAGTTGAAATACGAGATACTTTGACGATAAGACGACACGCCGTGCGCTGTGCTATGATTTCATCTACATACATTTGAATACGACCCGAAAACCTACGTTACAAGCAGCGTGCACACTGTCCTCGACGACTTATAATGCATTAGAACAATGTGGAGACAAAATAAGAAGTTTAAAATAAGTAAATGTAGTTCTCCACTTACCGGAACTTTAAGCGGGAGTGCTTGTAGCTGGTGTTTTTCTGACGCTTAGTGCGCGCCTCGCGCAGTGATAATTGCTGAGACATGTTGATGACTGCAGAATAAAAGGGTCAAATCAGATAGAACCCTGTTGTGCAACAATGCAAACAGAGCTATCAAGTCGCAAATGGCCGTTCTTTAAATTCGCTGGTCACAAAGAAATCACAATGGCTGGCCGGCACGTGCTGTCTGATCTGTGCCCACAGGTGCGCTGTGCGATATCGATTTGCGCCTGGCAAGTAAAGCTTAGGGAATAATTCCCATTGGTGCAAATTCTGGACGCTGTGTTCCGCGACTGCGCACTAAGTCGCGGCGTCACCTTTGTGTTTCACCAAATGACTTAAATTTCAAATTTGGCTCAAAATTCATATAACACTTGCATATTCAACGTTTCCAATATTTTTATTGATATTAACGCAACATTATTCCCATATTTCAATCACGTTTCAAACCATATACATATCATCAAATGCCAAATAGGGAAAAGGCATGTCCACCATTATGCCTTCTGCGCAGTACCGTTTGGATGCGCAGAACGCACAAAGAAATCGATTCTCAGGACCCTATCATAGAAAACTCCCAAAAAACCCGTAAAATACGTTTTAGATTCAATCCTGGTATTTTAAAAGCATTACAATCCAAAAATACACTATTTCAATAAATTATTGTTTACGAAAAATATTTAAAAATGACATTTAATCGTTGAAAATTACACGTTTTGATAAAATATGTTTTAGGATACACAATAAAAAACAATAATATGCCGGCGCAGAAAATATTATGAACAAAAGATGATTTCGGGCATACATAGATACATAGTATACATATTCAGACAATGCAGCTCGCTTGGAATAGGCTAATTAATATGATACTTACATAAGAGCTTCTCTGCACAGGTGGTAGAAGACGCTCCTCCCTCGGGATCAAGTCGAAACGGAGTAGAAACAGTAATAAATCTTCAGCTCCAGTCGAAGTGGCGGACCGCTAGCAGGGAGTTGCTTCCAACGGCAGCGTTCGAGACGGAATAAATTTCTATTCGATTCGTTTGATTCACCTCTCTCCTCCCCTCACCGGCGTTCGAGGCGAAAAAGCTATTTGCCAAAATAGCTTCACTGCGTGAAGACCTAAAGTCTGTTTTCGAATGGTTCACGGAATTCCAACGGTGTACGGGGCGTCTGCTGGGAGAATAAAAGTTATAAGTGTATACGGTGTGTACGGTGCTTTGAGTTTCGGCGAAGGAGTTACGCCGTTATCGTTTCAAGGCAGGTATTATTATGTGGGCGTGTATCGATCGGTGCGCGAGTGCGCGCCCCACGCTTGTTGTTCGCGGTAAAAACCGAGGAGTTGAACGCTGAAGCTCATTCAGATATCTGTTCTCAAGCGATAGCGGTATGCATACGCTCGTAGCTTTGGTCGCGGTTGTCGCCGCGTGCGTACTGGCACGGCCGCAAGGTAAGTAGAAAAAAATTTTCATGCACCGAAAAATACTTTTTCACGCAAAGTAACAAGGCTTTAAGTCATTGCGAATTTTTTGGCGCGCACAATAGCGACTTTTGCAGTACGCGAACGGGAAAACTTTACGAGCGCCGTTGGTATTTTTCAAGTTTTTCGAGTGACGAACACCACCTGTTACTCGGCTTGCGTACCGAGGGCTGGGCGGGGTGTTATTTTAAAAGGAACTTTTATTAAAAAGTTTGACGAGATGCGATAATAAAATAGTTGGGCGGACTTAAATTTGTGACTAAACATATGGTGGCGGGCTTATGATAAATCGGGTGATCTGTCGTTCTCACGGGGGCACTGGGCGACGTAGCGCATTTTTACTTTATTCACACTCCCCTTGCTCATTATCTCCATAATTAAGCGCGAAAGGTATCAGTCACTCCCAAAAAATAGGATTTTTATTACCGTTTATATCATTTCATACTTTGTACCTATAATATTTTATTAGAAGCGATTATCTTAAAAAGTTTATTTTAACTGATTTATTTTTTATTGTTTTTTTATTCTTATTATATGTATTTTCTTTCACTAATCATTCGTCAAAAATTAATCTTGAACACTGAACTTAACGTAAAACGAATTATGTACAATAGTTTGACTATAGTCAAGTTGGGGAAAATTAGGACAAACACCTTTCAGCTTTTCACAGGCAAAATAAATCTGGACATTTTTAAACCACTACTTTTAAAAGTATTTTTTTTAATACGCACTTACTTTTTCTTGCTAAATTTTATACATTGTGCTGCGTGCTTCGAACAATTCTTCACAAAAATATGCAATAATCATTTCAACAAGAGCAAAAGTTTTGTTAGTGAATCATAAATCAACAATATTTCTTAAACATCATATATTTTGGCAATTACAGTTTAAATAGAGGTATTTAAGGTCGTTTCAGTCGTACTGCAAAAAAACCCCAGGTTTTGTTCAGTAAACAGTGCGGTATTAAAAGTGCGAAGTGGTTTCGTTATTTATAAGAATTATGGAGATAAATTATTTTTAGTTCGTGTGATGTCTTCGTACCCGCGAGTGCGTGGCAAATTGTGGCGTGAATCCCTTTCATTCTAAGAGACCGGTGTGCAAAAGTGGAACGCTGAAGGGGTTGAACGAAATTTCATATAATTTTAAGAAATGTATATACGGAAATGCTTGACATATTATAAACTGTAAAGTAATGTGCCATAATGATATGCTTAGAAAGAATATGTCTCTTAGAAATAATCTATCGCTGTGGTCTCTCTCGCGAGTGTTTGGCCAACAATATGCTACGTACTCGTATGTTAAAATAAAAGTAAAGCCGATGGTCGTTTTTTTTTCGTCATATATTGTACAGCGTTTTTTTTTTAATTTACTCACTCTATTAACTGATGAGAAATGAATATTGTTTTAATAATATAACACCTCTGTTTCCCGAAGGGGTTAGGCAGACAGGTGTAGTACTTGAACTTTTTATAAGTAACCTTAAACTTAGAGTTGTGTTCATCTGTAAAATATTACCATTAAGAAAGTGGTTTAACAATTTTTGCTCAAATAGTGTCGTCACGCTATGTCCCTCACGAAGAAGGCAGAGAGCACCAAGAGCCAAATGTGTCTATCCTCACCAACTTATCCTATTGTCTATATATACATATATGTAAATATAATTAAGTACAGTGTATTACCCTAAGGACATACGTATGTTTAAGAAACCGCAAAGACTTGTCGAAAAATGCCATTTCTATGAAAATATAAAGAATCTCATATAGAAAAGAAGGTGAACTTTTGTGAGATAATTTTATTAACGTTAAAATATTATGTTATTACAAAAGATATAAGTATTATTAGTTGCTTACATTTATTAAAAGAGCGAGGAGAAAACCGCGGCAATACTCCACATCGCCAGGAGCTATTAGCCTAATACCTCTCTGTGTATTATTCCAGCCTTACATAGTTAATTATTGCTTTATTTTTACAAGTAATATAACATTTTATTAGTGCTTGATTTCTTATAAAACACGTAGTAGAAGTTTTTATTACGTGCGTCGACTTCTTTTAAATTGCGCATTGCGTTTGTATTTTCGAAAAAAGAAGAACATTTTAAATTTGGATTGCTTCATTTCGTTTCCTTGCAATTGTGGGTGCTGTTGGGTGCAATACTTTTGAGCGGTAAGCAGTGCCGATGTATATTCATTTTTAGGAAGATTTTTCGTTATTATACTCGCTTTATATAGATATGTGGGTTAGGTCAAATAAATATTTTTTCGATTGGCAACATGAAGCCAAGCTGAGTTGTAACGATTATATCAGATCGTTCTACATCTCATTGTAATGTGATCAAGCCGTCGTGGAAGTTATATTATGCTTGTTCAGTAACTGACGTAAACTGCAATGTTGACGGCGCTTGGAACCGCGACTGCTGTTCGAGATTTACTCGGTTCGATACTCGGGTCGAGCAAAGTATTATTGAGTTTTACTAACTTGTAATTCCCAGTGGTAAATGAAGTCTGGTCTTGTGCTGTTGTATGACAAAAGGTTCAACCCCTATTCCATGGCGGGAGATATGACGTAACAGGTGAATCGTGGGAGTGCACTACAGTCCATTGGGTACCCTTTCGCGGAAAGTACGGCCGCGGGAAATACTTATCGTAACAACTTATTGCGTTAAGTAACTAAAGTTCTTTGCTTTAACTAACTAAAGTTTAATATTACTATTTGAACCTAGGTTGTCCTGATCGTGAGTGGCGCTTGCAAGCACTCGACCAACAAGACAGTCTAAGTTAAACTCTTAATAACAATAAATATCAGCGTAAAAAATGTTTCAGCTTTTATTACTGTCTCAATATTTTTTATAAAAGTCAAGTAATTAACTCGGTCAGCTATCTTTCGTATTAACATGTTATCGAACCTTGATTAAGATAAGTTCAACATACAAAATATGTCAAACGTCCGTTACTGACAATGTATGACAAGAACGTGGCAAGTGAGACTAACAACAGACAGAACACAGTTAAAAGTAATTTTGGATTATTACTGTCACATCATCACGCTAGGACCGTTACGGGGTAGGCACAAGACACGAGCAGAGTAAAAAATATAGTCTTAAAGACCGGGCGTGCTTCTTCTACATTTGCACATAATGTAGTTAAGTGTATTAACGTATAATTACGTCTAAAATCCCCGAAGGGGTAGATAGAGGGGTTAAATATACTCTCACGTTTCGTCACGTTACGTTTTACCAGGCATAGATCCAGACTCCGAGGCGCTGCTAGAATTTTCTACTAGAAGATCTAAGTTGGTAAATCCAAGTTCGAAAATCCAATAACACCCGACCTGGCATTAGAGCCCAGAACCTCTTGATCAGCAGTCGCGCTTTGCAAACCATTCAACCAACGCGGCGGTCACTTGTATTTTCAATATTAAATATCATTCGCTACACAATAAATACGTCGTAGAGTGGTCTATAAAGTTCGCTAACTACGTTCGCTATCCCACAGTCGGCCAGCGTGGTAGACCGCGCCCTTAAAACTTCTCATAGTCAGAGCATGCCGGGTACCGTAGTGAACTGGAATTACTTAGAGAATACATTACACAGCATTACCTAAGTTTTAAATCCAGCCCGCCATTATCATTTAGTACAAGTTATAGGTACCTACCCACAGAACTATTTATCTTAGTTTTATGAACAATATGACAGGTTTGTCATACTATAATGACTGTTAGGCTTCCTGCATTTGTAACCAGTGTTATCGACAGAATTTTATGTCCATTTTTATGTATTTTTATTACGTTCCGAGACAAATATTTAAACAATTAGTTGGACACCTTAAATATAATGTAGAAACATTTATTAATCCACACATTGTATTATACGCATTGCTTGTTTATACATATATATCTATATATATTAATAATGATAGTAAATACGGCATATAATTACAACTGTGTTGCCCTGATATCGTTGGCGTAGAAGTGCGGTGCACTCCCACCAGTCACTACTTCAAATTTAGATTCCTATGCCATTTGTTCTACACCTATACTTTTATCTTAAAATGGCTATTAATAGAGTTACAACATATTTATATGTTTGAATAAATAAACAAATCTCGCAAAAAGGTGACATTGTGATAATAAGTGTAGCCGAACGGTTGGTTGAGGCGCGTTGTGTTTCCATTAAGACGTACGTACGCCTGTCGGGCGCGCTATCAATATTTTATCGCATCTATGTTTGCTCGTCGGCCCTTATCACGCTCTTTCAATTCGTTTGGAGTTGAACACGTGTCATCACACAGACGATCCTCTAACTAAACATTCATAGGGATACCACAATTATGATAATATATTTGATGGCCGAATTCGAAGGTTCATTGCGACAGTATAATTCCTTTATCGTTTACCTCTCGGACGCGAGTCGCCTCTCAGAATAAAAAGGACTAAGACGATAGCTGCTGTACTGGCTAAGGGTTGGGAGACTTCACATGCCTTAGAGAACAATTTGTAGAATTTTAAGTAATGCAACCCGCATTATTCGTGATGTGTTTTTCCACAGTCGCAGCAATTGTTATTCAATGTAATGTCAATTGCTACAGTAAAATATAATACAATACAATGTACAGTACAATAATGTCAGTTACAATACGAGATTGAATTTTCAATCGCGTAATGTTAATTTATTGATTGTGACGATTAATAGTTTTCTCTATGTAAAAAGTCAATAATAATAATAATAATATCAGATAATATACTGTTAACATTACATTTAATTGCACGGATAACAGAATTGAGATTGTAATATCCGAACAATCAAAACGCCGTTCAACGCGTCGCGTCGGGCCGCGAGCGCGCGGCTCACGGGCTCTAGACCCTAATAGGACGATTGCGATCATCAAATGCAGTCGCCCTGCTTAGATCCTATGAATAAAGCAATTTATTAAAGATTGAAGTTCGATAAAATTGCTCTGCAAATTTAACTACGTTCTGTCTAACCCGCAAAGAACCTGGTGTGATAATAACGGGCGATACATTGATAATTATTGAACAGAAAACATAGTACAATTTATGATACCAAGTATCAAATGGAATACAATACTCAATATACGATCCCATTTATATATGTGTACATAAACTTCGATAGATATTATATAGTACTAGCTTTTGCCCGCGGCTTCGCACGCATTAAATTCGGAGTAAAAAATTCCCCTTTCCCTATACCGTGAAGATTTCCTGCTCTCTTTGGAATATCTAAATACATATGCTACATTTTACTTATTTACATTTTTACTTATTATTTTTATTTTTACAATTAATATACCACGAAATGTCTTTATATACTGACTGCTGCTTTTGGCAGCGACTTCGTCGCTTGGAATATTAACTTATTCAAGAATTCATCAAAAGCTACCAACACAAGTAACTCATAACATTTTTTTAAAATAAAAACGCGTTGAAGAAGCTAGATTTTGAGAATAAATTTATCTTTCAAAAAATATTTTTTTCTTAAAAAATATCCTATGTTACTCCTAATACCTCCAAGAATATGTGCATAAAGTTTCATGATGATCGGTTGAGTAGTTTTCACAGGAAAGCGTAACAAACAAACTTACATTCACATTTATAATATTAAGTAGGATGTTCATTAGATCAGGGCGTTGAGGTGTTTTGAAATGCAAGTGGCAGTGGCTTCTGAAAAAAAACAAAAGATAGATAGAATGTACGTAAATTTTTAAATGATGCCCCCAACCCGGACACAGTCACTAAGCACTGGACTTCCGGGCTAGTCAAAGTTTAAATATAATTAATTATTTATTCTGTTCACTCCCAAAAATCGAATAAATTGACCCAACTTTGCTATTTAGGTCGGAACGATGCAAACATATGTAATACATTATAGGGTTACCTATAGGATTAAATCTGTGGTAGATAGATTTACTGCAAGTCGACCACATGTGAATATTGTAGACAAGAGGTCGGAATTCCGAGCGGCGTTATTGACTATTGACTTCCTCGCGTGTCATAAGGAACCTATTAAAACAAGAGCGTATCCAATTTCGCGTTAGTTGTCGGGAAACCACAGCGATTAAGCTGTTACAATTACCGGTGTGTCATATAATGTTAGTAGTGAATGTGAGTTTGGACATTAAATTAGAGATACATGTGAATTGAAGATTTTTGCCTGGCGTTTAACAAGTCTGTGGGCTCTATTATTATTCCACATCACGCCAGGCCCTTGGGAGGTAGGTGTCCATAGCAACTGGTGTCAAAATATCTCTATTCCCTCAGATTTGATGTATTTCTTCTACAACGGTCACTCTCTTCATACTCAAAGCAGGTTTCGGACACTTCTAACTCCCCCATTAAGCTAGTATCTGACTTATTTGGTCAAGATATTGGCTTGGTCTCTCACGTTACCTGCATATATATCAACATTCACATTGTTTGGTGAATTTTATTAATTTCATGATTATATCGTTATGCAGTTTTCTTACGGGCTGGGCAAAAGAGTGTCGTATATATTGTGAAAGAATCAATAACATAATTATTCGATTACCTAATTCCTGTTTATCATGCAACTTTAGTGGTGAAGTTAAGTTTTTGTTACTTCTGTACATTAATAAATAATAATAAAATTAATATAACATGGATAATATTATGCCATCAATATTAAAATTAAGTCACTTAAATTATTAGAACTGTAACAGAACATAACTGGCGAATCGTAGAAGTGTACGTTACTGCTTTGCCTATCCCAGTGGGGAAATAATGTCGTGATTTTACTACTTTGAAAAAGAAACCATGGCTTTTAATAATGGAATATAGTATAAATTAGAAAATCAAAACACTGATGAAAATAGCATTTGATGCCGTAATAGATTTACAATTTTAATGGAAAATTTTCAATTTATTTTTGTATATAGAAAAATAGTACTTTTATTAGTTTTATATTTGATATTATTTTACTTTTCCAAATCCACATATCGTATTCACAGTCAACACCTACCTTTTGAACCGTGGATATTTGTAAAAATTTCATGAATTTTACATTTCATTCCTTCAAATATTGATCACTTGAATTTTGAATTTATACGAAGAGCTTTTCTTAAACGAGGTCGGGCTGCGAACTTTGTACGCAGCTTTTAAGTTAGGTCGTTCCAAAGCTAGCAAAAGTGGGACAATGGTAAAAAGTGGAGCGCCTTAAAAATGCTATTAAATTTAAAATATTATGAAAAGTTGTAATCCATTCAAACCGTTTTATCCAAGATGTATGGACTATGGACCATTGGACTTCTTTGCACACTACACTCAGCAGTGTGAGAGTATTTTTATCAGTGTTATGCATAACCCGCTGTATATCCATGTACACTGTATGTCCATTAGATTTTTCCGTATATCTTACCTAATCGATGCATCTCCACCCAGTTCTTGGCTGTTTGAAGCGAGTGGCTGCCTGCCATCTTTCTCACGTCTTAGGACTCTACAGTATATCTGTTGTAATATTTGTTACTTATTTTTGCGGTTAAGTAATTCATTTTCCACAAGAATACTGAATTTCCAGGCACATGTAAGGTATACTGGAATAGTTTTCTTTAGAAATAAGCGGCCATATTTGTAAATATTTATTTCTATTAAATTTTTTTTACTTAAATTTGTTTTGTACTTAAATAATTTAATAAATAAATAAGTGTTCACTTGTACAAAAAGAATAATAATTAAAAACATTACAAAGTAATATATTAATTTTAATATTATAAAAATATTATATATTAGAACACACGTATGTTTATTTTTATAATGTTTATAGTAACTGTAATAGTCGTAAATAAATCTACAACAATTTTAATTATTTGAAAATATGGCGCGTCACCGATACACTCGGAACTCGTGGCTTCCTTCCGTTCATAACTTGCTATCATTTACGTACATTGGCTGAATACTATATGAAAAGTTACTAAACAAAAAACTTTTATCATTATCTACACACTTTTGTCAATAGTAATATAACAGACTAAGGTACTAATATAAATGTCAATATCTGATCTGTGAACTGCAAATAATCACGATATTGTTGCATTGAAATATACAATAGTCCATTATGGACAATGTAATCGGTTTATAACCGCCGTTCAACGTTTGTGGTCGAACATTCAGGAACTTTTCCATTTTAAAATATGTATTTGATCTGCGTTATTATTTAGCCATTTTATAATATTATGGTCACGATGAGCGTTTGGATTTTCGGACAGTTTGTTTAACACAGTTCAGTATGTTTTTGATCGAGTTCTAACTTTCGACCCACCGTAGCCCTTAGGGCGCCCAAAGTTGCCGAAACAATCACTTTATTACAATTAGGATAACTACATTTATTATCTAAACTAATAAATAAAATTGGAGTGACTGTTTTAAATATTAAAATACCCGCTTTTTAATAAATTCATATGTATGTATATAATATAATATGTATACCGAAATAGCATTTTTAAACATTTTTGTCTGTCCGTCTGTTTGTTCCGGCTAATTTCTGCAAGGGTGACAACATCTTCAGCTACATGCATTGATAACATATTTGTAATTGTAACATTATTAGTAAAAGCATAGTTAACCATCTGCAATCTGACCATAGTGGTCAGAGTATTCAAATACCCTATGATAGATG
>DWME01009447.1:0-10918 GCA_018244795.1 Parelbella ahira ahira | reverse complement strand
TTAGTGAGACTTTCTGATTTTATTTGTATAGATAGCGGGTCCTTGTCGGACATGATGCTGCTGGATCTAGACACAGCAGTATCCATTTCAACGCTCAGAGTGTCTTGAGTAGTGGGCGCATTGTCGAAGTCTTGGTCTGAGCCGGTGAAGTGTGAAGACATGGACGTGGAGGGAGCATGCACAATAGCGATGTGTTCGTCCACTTTGGGAATGGTGTTCGGTTTAAGTCGCTGCCAGCGCTCCTCAAAGTCGCTGCTGCCGTAACCGTCGTCCTGCGACGTCTCGCTCGCCTGTGAGTGTGTTGTGTGCAAATGTTCGATGAGGGCGTGGACTTGGGCGGATGTCGGTCGCGCTTCGGGGTTTGGGTTCCAGCATAGTTGCATTACTTGGTACCTAAAATATAACATATCAACTCGTTGTATACAAGTAAAAAAATAAATAATTTCAAAGAGGATATTTTTTTGTGTCAATCCTACAATTATAGTAAATCAAAACTAGAACTATATCTTACAGTACATTATACGGACGAAATTTATACAGCATTTGTAAAATGTTACAACGTAACATCACGTCTATAATCCCCGAAGAGCAAGCAGAAGAGTGTAGTACTCTCACGTTTAAGTCCCATGGAATAGGTGGTGAGCCTAATGCTATAGATCGAGACTTCAAGACACTATTAGAAATTCTAAATTAGAAATATCCAATAGTACTCGACCCGAGATGTGAACCCATTCCCTCCCAATCGGCAGTTGCACTTGCAACCATTCGACCAAGCCTTTCAATTTTAGCAAGAAGTGTGTCGAGAAGTAAAGATTAAGTGTGTTCTCACAGATGGTTCCGATAGGGGCAGGGCAGGTCTGGTGGCGGTGGCGGCGCGTGCGGAGCGGCCGCGCCCCACGCGCACACCTCCCACAGCACGTAGCCCGCCGACCACACCTCGCTGCTCGTCTGGACACGGACGGGACATTATAAAAAAGCGTTACTTTACACTATATCGCTTAGTAATCGGTATGATTCGACCACAAATATAAAACCGAAGAAAAATTACTGCTCCCAGTGCCTTATACGTGAGAAAGAACAATCGAAATAAAAAAATTCGTGCTCTTACTAAGAAAATTAGAGATCACTAGCCAGCTGGTAGATAAGCAGCCGACATCACCACTCAATTAAAACCAAGAAACTTTACTAAATTTAGTTAAATATGATATAAGGGGCGGCACGCACGGTGTAGCGCGCGGGCTGGCGGCGCGCCTCGGGCGGCGCGGCGGGCGGCGGCGCGGCGGTGGCGTAGTGGCCGAGCGCGGCGCGCGCGCGCTCCGGCGCGCCGCGCACCAGCACCGTGCCGCTCCACAGCGACCTGGTACACCACCGGTGTATGTTAGACATTAACTCCTCATATTACACATCGATACTGAAAAAGTCATGTAATTAAACCCATTGTTACTGATTTTATTACATGTTCATGAATATACCTAGTGAACGAGAACTAAAATGACATAAATACAGTTGTTATTGGTCCTGAAATAGATAAGTTAATTATTATGTGTGGATGTAAAGATTTTAAACATCAAATGCATAAAAGCAAAAAGAACTTTTCTCTATCTGTGCTTACATATAGATATATTCGGTGAGAACCTACCGTTATACAATATTAGCTGAATAACAATATATGATCTCAAAAATATTTGTCGAAAGACAAAAACGATTGAAACTACAAGTCACAGAGTTCAGAAATATGTATATTGACAGTAAAATAACTTATTTTACTGCCATGTGCTTTTGTTTGTTTGTTTGATATGTACAAACATTATACTTAAATAAACAATACACTGTATAAATATATACATATTGACATTTTGGTTTACATAACAAAATGATGTCATTTATGTGTAGAAATTAGTTTTACACACCCGTACAAGAACCCCCGGGAATGTAGGTAGGCGAGGGCGGATGTGACGTCACACATGAGCTGCAGCGGCACCCCGCTCTCGTTCAGTATTGCCATTTTTGGACGGTTCACTATCAGGTATTGTTGGAGGTCCTGGAACAATGTATACAATTTAACATTACCTACTAATATTTGTTATTATTATTCTCATTTACTATTAGTCTCTTCGCTATTATTCTCTTGTTGTATTTATCATTGCTTTATTTTGGGTAACCACTACCATCAATCATCTTTTTATTTTGTGATAATTGTTATCTCCTAATTCTGAAAGGAGACACAAGTTCACCAACTGCTAGATTTTCGAGTTGACGATATGCGATGAACTGAATTCTATTTTACCAAGACAATCAGAGAGTCAACAAATATTCTGTTAACGAACTCTACAAGTATTCATTTAACAGTCAAAAATTAAATTATAAGATGAGTCACGACACCAGTAGTTCTAAATAACGATGTCGGTTAAATCCCTTTTATATTTCGAGGGAGCAACATATTTATACAGTTACAATGTACTACAGTTTAATATAATAATGACATAACGAATGTCCTCGTAAATAAACGACGCTTTCGCGACATACACAATCGTGTCACTGTCTATGTGCGAATCTATAAAAAAGGTCGTCAATTCAACGTAGGTACCATAGGGCATAACTCGAAGATTAGTATCCAAGGATCCTCTTGCAGGCACTTCCCGATGAAACCCAGCACGTTCTCGTGGCTGGAGTCCCGGTAGATGCGCGCCTCATCCAGGAACCGCGCCTTGTCCTCTAAGCGGGCGTTCTGGTTGAGGATTTTGACGGCGACCGTCGATGTGCCGTTGTCTTCGAACTCGCCTTCGACCACCTGAAAAGAGAAGGTCACAGATATATACATATATTATGCTCACATATACACATGCATTAATGCATAGACACATGCACATATACTGGTCGCCATCTTTCGATTTTTTTATAAATGACTGCACCACCACATTGTAATAGATAAAATCTTTCATCCTTACATTTCGGTTTTAGATTTCAGAGATAAAATTATCTTATTCAAAAATGTTAACAAACTTTTAAAATACAGTATATTTATTAAACACATAATAACAAAATACTGTAATGATTGTATAAAAAGAATGATAGATCTGCAAGGTTAAGAGATATTGGTTACTCGGTGTTCTCTGCTTACCCCGTAACAGACCTAGTGAGATAACATAATAATATAATAATGTAACATACCCTGCCAAACCATCCTCTGCCGATTTCTCGAAGATACTGCAACCGATCCCTCGGTAAGTCTTCACCACCTAAAATAAATGAAAAAAAAAATGGCTGAATATAAACCGTGGTCTTCAGTGAAACAAATAGTAACTATCTAGCTATAATAAAACTTAACAAAACAATAACGAAACCAACGACAGGAACACACACTATCATCATATAATTTTTTCTGTCGCGTTCACCATTAAACACGGTTAGGTTTGTGTCATATCAAGGAAAGACGAAAATCCAATTTACTAAAAAGCCCGCGATAAATAAACACGTGACATGCGTTATAAATCCGGTGTGCTGTGCGTTTAGAAATTACTATTTTATTGTTCTTTTTTGGATTCATACATGATTTAATCATTTTTAAGCTCTTAGACGATTCTATCAAGCATTTTTCATAATAAGTAACATCCCTTCCCTCACCGGGAATTTCGTTAGCAACAAAACGGTATTTAAGCTATAAAAAGTGAGATAAAAAAAAACCGAGCACAATTCTAAACATCGGTTTCGACCATTCAGACATCGAGTTAATTATACGGCAATAAATAAAAACACACCAACGATATTATAATAAGTAGATAATACACATAAATAAATTTATTAAAATATAGTGGACCAAGTGAAGCAACCTTGGAAATGCTTGAGTCTAGTACCTACTCAACTGATTTGAGCTAATTACAATGATGATGAGACTGGTAGAAAAGATGACGAAAATAACAAGGTATCTTACCGAACCAATCGACACAGCGCTCCAGAGGATCGACGACTCGTATCGTAGGCAGAGGCTCGAACTCGACGACCGACTCGCGGCTTATCCTGTTCCTCTCCTCGTTCTCGCTGACGATGTAAGCGGTCGCATTGTTGTTGGCGATGTTCTGCATCTCCCGCAGCGAGATGGGCCCGTTGTTGTTGTCCTCGGTGATGTTGTTGTTGACCGGCTCGGAGAAGCCCGAGTCGGGCGGGTGCGAGCGGCGCGCATCGTGCAAGTGGGTAGCGCTGGCTGTGAACAACTGGACGGGGGACAACAGATTGAAATAAAAAACTTAAAATACGAAAGATAATAGATTGTAATAAACCAAAGATTAAAATTTGAAGTAGTATAAAGTGGTAATATTTTTAAAAGTGGACATATATTATGTAAAGTAAAAAACATTTTCTAAGTGTTTTAACAGCAGAATTCGAGAACTTTCTAACGAGCTGTATTCGCTTTAATAAAATAGTAAGTACTAAATAATATAACTACTATCTACATATTCCGAACCAAACTGAACATAAAACATGAAAACCAATAATAATTATTAAAGAAAAACCATAAGAATAACAAACCAGCCGTGTAATATTGCAATTATGCAAATAAAGATTCCATTCAATAGAACTCAGGAGAGTACGTAATAAAACTAGAGCGAGATGACTAAGAGGCCATTATAATAATACACATCGATTATCGTAATTAACATGTATGTAGGCGATCAACGAACACAACGAACTTATTATAACAACAAACATCGGACAACACAAACACATTATTAGATACACACACACAGACAAACACAATATAGAAACAACCAATATGTCGGCTAGTGTAAGAAAAATACAGTTACAGTAGGAAACAAATTACATGATTTTTGTCCTCGTTAGAATTTAGAACAACTATTTAACAGTTATTACGTAAATTCTCATGCAACACAATGTTATGTGTGAAACATGCAGTAACATATGGCACGTCGGGTAAATTTTAATTGAATGCAAATGTTCATATAACAGAGAAAATGGACAGTTCATTAACGAATGTGAGAAACACTATATCAATACAGATCAGAGACATGTATATTTATATATAAAGTGGATGGTGACATAAAATATATTATAAACTATTTTGTATGATACCTCCTATGTATAGATATATGTTTTTGTTTACACATATGTACGAAATATGCTTTAGGAAATGGGGCGATCGCAAGCTGTCCAATTAGTTGTTATGGTATTTTTCTATCCCAACGTGTAAAACAGAATCTTGAAATAAATGTGAAAGACAATTCAAATACATTAGGGACGCTATATAATTTATGTACAGTAGGTTGGAGGATTCTATTAACACTGGTCACAATAATAATATTTACAATTTTAAAAAGTAATCGAAATAATACTGTATATGTGTGTATCTCTGTCATCATACAAATTAAACTGCACACAATCACATACATACATGTACAACAAATCCCAAACCCAAGATATAATAAAAAACAAAACGGACACATATAAACACTACAACATTTAACATCTATATATGTATATGTACCTGATTGTCCGTCCCTTCGTTTGGCTGAAGACAAGAGAGAAAAACAAACAGATTAGACATTGGTCATAGCAAACAATATCTATAAATATGTACGTTTTAAGATTAAATATCCGCACTTGGCCAGCGTGGTACACTATGGCCTTACGCTGTCGTTCTGAAAGGGGAGCCGTATTCCAACAGTGGAACGACAGAGTTGAAAAAAAAAACCAATTTTAACGGTATATAGGAAAATTGAACACTAGAATTCTTCGTAATATTCTTCAATTAATGTTAATTCTGCCGACCTACCATTGGTCACCGTGGTAAACGGTATTTGCTCTTGTCATACTGAGAGCTGCTTTTCGTAACAAACGCCGGAACGATTAATATAATGATGATGATAATAATGAAGTATTTGAAAAACAACATGTTAACAAGATATTAAAACAACGATTTTTGCGTAATAAAGCTACATTTTTATCACAAGCGGTTTAGGCAGACAGGCAGGCACGATGGCATATTATCGTGACTGCTTCCGGTTTTGTGTACAAATTTATTAACAGTCTAGTTCCTCATAGTAATACTGGACATTGTTATATGTATATAGAAACATCAAATAGTAGTGGCAATAGTTTCGATCGTAGATCGGTTCTAAAGCAGTATGACTGAATACAAATTGCAAGTACCACAGTACCTAGAAATTTTTCTCGTCGCATCTAGAATGTTCTCGATTAAGCACGATAAAATATACGTGATATCTCAAAACGACCAATATTCCCCCACTTTCATTTATTCAAATACTTTTTAAGTGTATTGTTTTAGAGAAATAAGTGCTATTTACTATTAAAAAATCAAAACAAGTTATAGAAATAATACACTAATTGTCCTATATGCATTTTGAGCAGCGCAACGGGAGTATGCAATTCATAAACATTCGTTACACTACTCCTTACTATACGTATGTGAGCAAATTATAAATATTACAATAAGGATGATAGTTACATTGTACGAATGTCAATGATAAATAATTAGCATTGTTCTACAGAGCGATTGGAATGTTCATATACACACTATTAAAGATTGCAATAAACGATACACGATACAACTTAATTATGGTCGACTAGCTACTGAACATGGGAAGCTGGGATTATTGACGCTCGTCTACTCATTGACGGATTTGATCTGAAATCAAACGGCAGCATAATAGTAATAATATCTTCGTCTTCCTTACCTAACACACCGTTATCTTATGCCTGTTATTCACCTGTTATGTTATATGCTCCATCATTGAATAGTATGTAGAAGGGAAGATGCACATGTGTATGCGATAAGTCTGACATATGTATGTCATTTCATTAGGCTCTTCGTAATCCAAATCGAAAGTCTTACAAGGCATAAAACGAATTAAAACATATAGAAACATTATAACATCAAATAATCAATTATCATTAGACCTGTAGAACAGATAAATGAAATTGACGAGATAAGAGTACGAGACAAAGAGAGACACACAGAGAGATGATTTATGTGGAATACGATTGACAATTTATTTATTACGACTTGAAGAACCGCGATGAGTCACAGCATCGCTAATTGGATGTTCGAATCGAGTGTTATTGCGAAGCCTCGATTCAGCCTTGATAGCGGTTCGAGAAGTAGGAAAAACTATTCAATAGCAAGAAATATAGGCAGATCGTGTTCAGTGCGATGACTAGAAATTCACATAAATCAATGAATCAACGCTGAATAAGAATTAAAGAAAACACGACATATTAGTTGCTTTAAGCTATCGATAAACAAAGAGAATAACAATATATTTAATACAGAAGAAGAACATCAAGTCTTTAAGGAAAGTGATATTTGGCGCTCTCTGTTTATTCTTTATGAGATTTGCCCTGAACATATAATAACAATAATAATAAACAATATTTTTGTTGGAGCAATAAAGTCACAAAGTTTTTAGAAGATAACATAACCATTTAAGGCACTGGACTGAGCACTGGCTCAAAGATATCTGTAAATAATGTAAGCGGAATTTGAGATACGTTAGACAACATAGCGGGAGAATTTGTGAAGTGGCAACACATTATAACTGTACAGTTAACAGATAAGTCAACAACTTGAAAATGTTAGCAATTGCAAACATTTAGTTTAGAAGTGTTGCGAACAGATTATTATTAATAATGTCACTCCAGGTTAGGCAGAGAGCACCGAGTGTCATATATCTCCAAATTTACAGACCTGATGTGTTTTTTCTATATTTATAGGTTCATTCACGAGTAGATGACAGCTCAGGTATACATGCCGGCGGCGTAGCTTCGTGCGATTCGTGGGAACGGGGCCAGCTGGTTGCTGGATTGCTACCAGACCCACTACCAAGTTACTGGTTGGTTAACCTCGCCACCTCGTCACTAATCAGCTTTTTGCGACGATAGTGATGTAACGAGGCACCGATCGATAGGCGATTGTGTGTAAGTAGGTTGGTGTGTGTAGGTAGGTGGGTGTGTCTAAAGCGGCCCAATTTGTGTGTAATGCCTATTCATGCTGATTTCGCCAGGGCGAGGCGCGGCGGTGTGCACCGATCGCTGTGAGCCAAGGTTGGAAAAGTTCATGGCAATATTTCATGTTGTCGAAAATTAATTTTGTATATCGATATTTACTAAAAAAATTATATTAGATATTTTTAGGCGATAATTCTTTATATAGTAATTATTTAATTAATCATCTTGTTCAAAATTTAACGTCGCAGGATGAAATAAACCAAGAGATATAATGTATGCATCAAAGTATTTCCAGATATTTCTTGAAACTTGAGTATACGCTTATATCAGCATTTCGAAACGACAAAACATTGCAAGCGATGTTAAAACAGTGGAGGCCGATTTGCTAACTAAAGGCGGCGTGTGTGGCCATAGCCTAACTTATCATACCTTCTCGCAACGTTAACAATTTGGGTCCAATTTTTGCGATAGATTTGAACATAGTATATCAGTCTAGCATCTACATTATACATTATACATACATTGAAGATTATTGGTCAAAACCCCTTATAGGCGACCTGTGTAAAGCACTGGACGTAGACAGACTAATGATGATGACGATTAATAAAAGTTCCAAGTTTTAGAAGCGGACGAAGGTGTAGATTTGTGTAAGTTAAGAATCGAGCGCGAACAACATTGAAGCAACCTATTGAACACACGAGTATAAAAGCAGTTGGTGTACAATAACAAAAAAAAAACAAACAAACAATGGAGCGCATGGCACGAGGAAATTACGACACAGATAATCAGGGAAAGACATTCGGTACAATCGCACAAAAACCTCTATAAACGCAACATCTTTACGCATGCGCGACGCGACGCGACACACAATAGACGCGACGATTCTCAAGAACCCAGTGTTCTCCGTCGGTCCAGTGTCACAGCGCACAATGGAACCGTAAAGGTTTTACGTGCCCATCCGTGCTGCACACAATGTATCAATGGGAATTAAACGGCGATGGCGGGATTCGGAGAAAGTGATCGGACGATCATGGCTTGAAACGGTCAATCCGACCCTACGATGACAATTTCTCTCGATCTGCGATGGTCATGCGATATATAAGGGTTCTTGGTGGTAAAAATCAAAGAATTAACATTTTGTTAATGCGTAAGGTGAAATTGTTTTATTATGTACAAAAAGGTTATATGTACAAATCTACTCCGCTCCTCTGGGGGGTTTTAGCCCGTAATGCCCACGTTGGGCATGTGGATTGGGGATCGCTAGGCACGGCGTCTCGCACTACTTACGCTGCTGCCCGTCGGCGGTCAGAGCATTTAGCAATCTAGGCAGACCGCGCCAGCCACCGCATTTAGTCAGAGCCGGGTTTAGTCCTTACGACACCCTATATCCCGCCATGGGGTCGGGTGGTATATTTTTCTCCGCCCCGACACGGATAATAAATATATATGTAATTTTATAATTAATAAGTCCATTTAATTTATTTTATAGACCATTTCTGTAAGACCATTTAGTAAATTAACAATTCCATTTGTGAATATTGAATCGTGAAATATACGATTTCTGAGTGTCTAAGTATTATTTTTATATCGTCACGCTAGGCTTCTCATATGTGATAGGCATAGAGCACAAAACAAAAACTGATTCTGGTACTATATCACAATATAATATATCCCATACTATATAGTGTATGTTCTTCTCTTGCGTTCTCTTGACAGAGTGGTCGTGGTCGTGGTGTATTTCCAGGGTCAGTATAGTGTATGCAGCGTATATGAAAAAGAAAAACGCAAGTTTCTAGAATTTCCTGATCAATAAATAAGCTTTTAAATATTAAAATAAAGCACGAATGATATAACTGAATAATAAGGAAAAACATCAGCATTAGTGTACATAATGGATTACTTGGTAATACGCAGCAAATATTACTTGTAACTACCACACGATGAAGTAACACAAACGATAATGGAAACTGCAGATAAATCGTTAGTTCCCGACAGATGTACGTTATTGAAGCGAATCTACTTTGAAGATAAAACAGTGGGGTTGGTCTACGAATAAATACTTAAAATAAAAGACCATTCTTACGCCAACGGTGCAATCGATTGAGATCTCACTGTTGGGAATAATTTAATCCGACTATGAAAAGGTGTAAAGGAATCGTAGGCTGTGTCGCTTTTAGTAAGAGCAGCTTTTAAGTTCAAGTATACTTACAAATGGTTTGGTACTTTCCAGTGAATCAACCTATATTCTCCGTGCCTCAAACACACACATACACACACAATAATGCCTACTTACATATAAAGGGCATTTAATCATTGCTTTTTACCAGGAACTACGTCTTCTATTTCCGTGTTACCTGTTATGCTATTGAATAATTTATCAATAATATATTGAGGTCATATACAATAAATAAGGAAATATTTTTATTTTTAATAATCATAGAAGTTAGCTTTGAAGAAATTAGATAAATCCACCTTAGCCAAGGTTTACTTGAAAAATAGACAAGTTTGATAAAAGTGACGGCAAAAAATAACTCAGAGCAATATTTAGAACATCTAACAAAAGTTGAGAAAGATAGAACAAAAATAATCGCTGATGAACGACACGCCCCGTGAAAGATGATGAGCCACTATTTTCTCGCACTCGCGTGTCATAAATAGGTGTATTTATATATGTTTGTGTACATGTCATCGAAATATATTTATTTTCGCGAACAAATGCATTTTTCAGATGATATACATCTACGCGTACAAGCGTGGACGACGACCGAAAATAGTATCGATATTAATGACATTGTCCCCGTGCCAAAATAATTCGAATAGCGCCGTGGGCATTGACATTCTTTTATTTAAATTTTTTTCAATTACAAAATAAAAAAAATTTAAATATATTAAATTAATTTCCCCTTCTCATTTACTTCTGTAACTACATTATTTACTT
>DWME01009446.1:0-10918 GCA_018244795.1 Parelbella ahira ahira | reverse complement strand
TCTTTTATATGTTCCCTGGTATTCGTATATATTGCTATTTTAAAAATTAAGAGAAAAAGCCTCTCCTCCAACTTGAAATAAATGTAGGATAAGCATATTGTCAAAAGACAAAAATACTATAATTCTAAGCAGAGTAAAATCTACATTCAAGTAAATTCTTTGCTTTGGTATGGACAGTCTATACACGGTTAGATATCAAATAATCATATTGCAATTTCATTTGCATAGTACTGCAATTACATGGCTATCTTAAAGTTACGAGTTTAATTTAGTTCCCGTTTACAACTACTACACTTAGCTACTACCTGTGGGGTCTGTAGCAGGATGGAAATTAATATAAAATTTAAATACATCGATGTATGAAAGTAAAAAGTCACACTATGCCTACACTTTGGGGGAAATATAGACGTGTTTTTATTTTACTAATATAGTTTGCAAGAGTTCTCAATCATGCTATCTCAATTCTAAGATACATAATATGATCATCAGGAGTTGTGTTGCCTGTATCTTCTAACTTGGTGTCTTCTCTTGAAAATGAAGACACGGAGTTATTTTACACTTCACGCTTGTGAAATATGAATTTGAATGGCGTTCTATTATTTCGGTGCAATTGCTTTTCTTACTTGCATTAATGCTTTACGACACGTTTTTTTTATATAACCTTTTGTGTTCGTTTTGATATATTGTACGATTTTTCTACAACTGTTACCGGTCACGGCTCAAGTAACAATGGTTTCATTATTTATGTGAGGTTTCACTAAGACGCACCATAATGACTTGATCCTGTACATGGATTTTATTGGCGATTAGCTGAGTTTAAGACCTTAATCGTCCTAATGTGCTGACATGTCATAAAATATGTTCTCCAAGGAAAGACTAAGGCGACTGCTGTTTGGGCTTTAAGTAGTGACATCTAGTGGAAAAGTTTTAAAATATTTTCTGTTTTTTGAGAGCAATATACATGTTTTATTATTCATGACCTTGACATTATTATTGTATATTGGCGCCACTGAGCAACATGCGCTTTTAATTACTTTATTAATACTTTGCAATATGTATTAAAGTTTTATCTTATCTTTTACATTAATTGGTACTCGTAACATTCCGCATATCAATAATTAAATAATAAATAAATTTGAATTTTAAATTGAGCAGTAAATTCTTGCAACATCCTGCCGAATTGTATAAGTGCAATAATATAATGACACGAGTGTTGTGATAGCTTAGTTGTTTGGATATCGGCTGTCCACTGCGGGTGGGAGTTCAAAATCAATTCCACATACATAGGTACATGAGTATATTTGACTTTACAGATTGTGCTTGTGTGTGTTTTTAAAAAATCACATTAAAATACACTTGCTTTGACAGTAAAAGTAACATAGAGAGGAAACTTACACACTTTGTAGTACTAAATACTTAATACCTGTTATTTGAGGCGTGTGAACTAGTGATGTAACGAATGATTTTTTTTGAAAATTCGTGAAAGTGAATGCGATTGCGAATATCTGCTATCGACATTCGCGAAAGCGAATGCGAATATTCAGGTTTTTTTCGAATTTGGAGCTATTTCTCGTTAAGTCAAAACTGACAAAAAATTCATAAAAGAATATGGTTTTGTTTGTTTACATACTATTATATGTACTACTGTATATGTACTACTGTATTTTTGTCATATAAGTTCTAATTAAAATTTTATTGTCAAATTTCAGTGCTCAAAGTTAAATTAATAAATAATACCAAATGATAAAGTGAAGACTGATAAGTGATTACGAAGTTAAGTTACTTTTTCTTGCATTAAAAAACATAAGAATTGAATGGTTTTTTATTTTATTAACGTATTATTATATTAAATTTCTTTTTTTTTCGATATTCATACTCGCAAAAATTTCGCGAATGCTAGTGCGAATATGCAAAAATATGCGAATATCCGCCAATGCGAATATTCGTTACATCACTAGTGTGAAATATGTCAACAAATTCTGTTCAACAATTCTATTAAACAAATGTTAAACATTTATTCTAACTCAAATACCCGAATTCTTTTTACAAAAATTTCCAATTCACTAAAATTATAAATGATGTAATAGACAAGAAATCTATTGGAAATTATTTAAATGAGTTGTAAATTAAACTATAATTATTTGAAACATCGTAAACATTATTGTTATTGTATGTAATAAAAAACATTTGACTGTCTGGTAGTTGCGTCACGGTGAAACAAATTACATTTAATGTAGTTATATTTAATGTTCCTAGGCCTTGTATGTATATCGGCGGCCTAAGATAGGCTTATGTGCTGAAAGTTAGGCGTTTAAAAAGACCATCTAGATCTTGCACAAGACTTATATTTTGATTACTCTTAGCTTGCTGATTTTTTAATAGTTGTTTATAACACAAGTTGGCGGTCAGGCGTCGGTCGACGAAGTGTAGAGATTATGTATTATAAAAATATGTATTATTATTTTTGTTTTATTGTTACCGTAGCAAAGGCGCTGTCGAGCTTGGAATCAGATGCATTATGTGAATTGTTCTAAGACATTAATCATTGGCGCTTTACTTCAGTGTTTAGTGAAACTGCCAATTGACTCAGTGGTCGTGACTTGAATTCCCGCCCAGGACAAACATGTGTGTGATGTGTATTTGTTCCGTCTGTGTAAGCAAACAATAGGTATCTATCGAAGTGTTTATATCGGCTAGATTGTAAATTTCAAAAGTATTGCCTTATTGTGTACATAGTTGTATCTATATAGAAACGTAAGTTCACGCCTATAATCCCCGAAGGGGTAGGCAGTGGAGTGAAGTACTCACCCACGTTTCACCAAATACGTTTAAGTCCCATGGAATAGTTGATGAGCCTATTGCCATATACCGGGCACAATTGCAGACTCCGATCTATATACATACATATGTTATTTATCAGTCGTTCGGTTGCCGTAACAACCTCGCCCAGCATGCACCAGATAGCCGCGTGTGAGTTGTCCCACGATGCTAATATTAATATTTTATACTTCGGGAAGCATTGCACAACCTATTTAATCGATTTTGATATCTGCGGATGGGTCAGATAAAATTGCAAGTAGTCGTAAGTACTGCGCTAAGTGCAGCACTCCGGCGTGCTGGTGGAATCTAGTTAGTCGCTTTTGGTACTCGCCGTATGACGTCCGCTGCACCTCTTACTTTCGTCCGAGATAGATCTTGACACATGCGTTGCGAAGTGCGAAGTGCATGTCTATTAATGCGAAGGCTGTTTGTGTGAGATTTTTCGAGGTTTTGTCACAGTTTTGGTTCTTTGTCTATTTGTATAATTTTCACTGTTATTGTTACACCGTCAAACAAGGTCTCTTGCCGGGTCGGCAGAGGGCATGAGTGCCACTCTATTCTTACAGAACTTATCCGTTTTTTCTACATTCATCGGTCCGGTCAACATTCAACTTTCCGCTCAGTTTCGAATAAACAAATCACGCTTTAATTTCCTTCCTCCGTCTGTAATGGGAGAGTAATCTTTTATTGAACGGTAATGCATATAGATGTATTATATAAAATGGAATCGCAAATAGATCTGACGTTATGAGGTAACTATAGTCCGTACATATTTGAAGTCCCAGACATGGATAATGTTTCCATCGGTGAAGGGCTATTCTGGTTACTTTTATATATGTACATCTTCCTACGTCGATACTGTCAGTGTAAATAATATCTCTCTGCCAACCAGCACTAAAGTAGCACAGTATAGTATGCTCTAAGTCTACATTTTCTGGAAACAAACAGTTTGGTTCCACCTTTCTTATCCAGACGCCCAAGGAGTGGAACACCATGCTGGCGTATAGACGCTAGGTAACATAGATTTACGGACACATATAACTTAGGACTCTTCAAAACAAGGATAAATAGGCTGTTCTTAGGCATGCGTGCTCCATCTTGGAACGCATCCGCGCTTTCCATCAGGCGGGATCGCGGCCAAACGCTAGCCTATCATATGATAAAAAAATACCCGGAATACCTTTAAAGTACTGGAAAAACGAGAGTAGACCATGGTACTGTTAAAAGGCTTAGATTTCAGAATATTTCCAACACAGTGACTCAATGTCCGGGTGACCCAAGATCTGTATCTTGCAAAACGTACGAGTGTACATATACTCGAATTGAACCGTTAGTTTTTCAAACTCGTGTTGCATTCAAATTGTTCCGATGCGGCATGTTGGCACACCGTGGCCTTGGGTGGTGGGCGATCACGGCCACCCGACCATATTAGATATATGCATTCTGCACACGCTTCTCAAGATGTTTATTTTTGTAACCGAAACCACTAATGAATTAGTAATGCACTTTTTATTACAGACTAAAATATTGAATGTACTATTGGACCACTAATATTACAATCTTGCGATGTTATGGAATGAGCTTCCATCTAAGGTTTTCTCGAAAACTATGGGCGTCTTTAAGTAAGGCGTAAAGCTAACTCTACCACAAAGTCGCAACACATCGGCTACTCTTCGGACGGTGCAAATGTTTCTAAGCTTCGATGACCACTCACTATCACTTACCTTAAAAAAGACAACAACAAAAAAGATAATATAATGTGTGTAACAAGTATATAGCATTAAATAAAATAAAATATTCGTTTGCTTAGTTTTCTTAATAGAAATATCAAACAGAGCCATAGTCAGCCACGATGGTCAATTGCAAGTTGGTAGACTTCACACGCTTCACGATGACTTCCTTTACCGTCACCTCAAGAAATATATAACTTTATAATGCTCAATATTTGGTAAAGAAATGCGCGTCAGAATCTGAACCCAGGTCCTTAAATGTTCTAAGTCTAAATTTAAAACAAACTAGTCTATCACTGCTTTAATTACAACTGATAAAAAAGGAAAAAATGTATTGTAATGGTTGTTAAAAATATTGCATCAGGCTAACCTTGGATTACTGGGTTTACGGTCTGCACGATCAAGGTTGGCCGTTTTTTAGAAGTATGCATTCCTTTCACGTCCAGCTACATGTGTCGCAGCCAGCAGTAACTGCACAAAGCTTTGAATTCCTAATGCGTTCACTTGCACACCACTGAGTCGCACGGGCTATAAAAACGATATAAAACTCTTGTTTATTGATCCATTCTCTAAGATTTTCTAGTAGAAATTTCTCGTAGCGGCTCGGATTCTGGATCTGTGTTCGGTGTATGCCTCACCAACCGTTCCATGGCGGGACGTAAAAGGTGAAAGGGAGAGTACACACTCCTCTGCCTACCCTATTAATTTACTCTTTAATGAGTTTACAGTTGAACTAAATCTCATTGTGATATGCCACTGACTCTGTCTCTCACTCTGTGTTTGCTACTCTGGCCAAGTACGGCTAGGCAGACTCGATTAGATTTGAGAAACACATTTTTCTTTGAACCGTTACAGCAAGGGATATTTAAACTGAAAAAAAGTGTAAGTCGAGATTTGAACTCAGGTCACGGAGAAAGAAGCTGAATTCTATTACTATTATTGCTTAAACTCAAGGTCTGAATAATGTTTATAAATGTGTGGTGTTACAATGCTTTTGCTATATTTTACATCTTAATAAGTGAAAGAACACGGCGTATAATTAAGCAACGCCATTTGTTGTGTCTAGTTTATCTTAATTATCTCTATATAATAGTATTTTTTTACCAGCGCGTATTTAAATATATGTATGTACATACTTATATTAAGACTGCAGTGACTCCTATCAGTAGGTCACTCGTCTGAAAATAAGTTTATTCCTGCCATTTTGTCACCAAGTTGTGACTACGTTATACTATCTGGGATAACTTAGACTGACAGGCCTATTATTAAAATCTTGTTCTAGGACGGTGGCAAATTTCTATGGACGGCAAGCACCTCTTGTGATTGTTACCGACAATAGAAATTGTTATAACATAATTTATTTTGAGTAGGTAAATACCTACTCTTCTACTATGTATAGTTTCTATCAGACTCCCAAATGGGAGTCTGATAGAAACTATACATAGTAGAAGTTAATTAACTACATTTCACATATAAGCCGACGAGCGATTGACTGAACGAAATAACAAGTGAATGAGGCAATAGTGAATGAGACTATAAGTATGACGATGATAAGAGTCGTAAAATTATATAAAAAAAAATTTCGTAAGATATGGTCTTAAATTTGGATAATATTTCATACTTTAATGAATATTTATGTATATTGTGATAATTACTCAATGAATATTCAGTAGGAGAGAACTATTGTAACTCGAGTCGAATTCACATAACCGATGGTACCTATATGATATATTTTTATTATATAGATAATAATAATAATGTTCATTTTTAATTGAACGTAAATTAATGTTTTCAATTAATTAGTGTTAATTGGGCTTCAACTTCCATATTACGAGACAACATCACCTGCTCGTGGTGCACTCTGCTGACCGACTGATCGCGGTAGATATAACGCAGCCTATATGGGCAAATCCAAATGTCCTGACCTCCGCGGCTAGTAGCGTAGGCGGTACGACGAGCTGGGCGCTGCAATTTACAATCCATCTGCCCAGCTACGGTTACAAGCAAAACGGGAAGGACAATATAGCATAACTGTTATAGTTTTATAACTATAAGCTGGAAAGAAGAAAACAGTGGGAAGCAGCTGGTTTCGGAAAGCTCAGGACCGGAATGACTGGCGCCGATTAGAGGAGCACTATGTCCAGCAGTGGATATCTAGAGGCTGATAAAGAAAATCAAAGTAGTAAAACATTTCCTTAAGAATATAGATAGGTATATACCTATATATTTGACAGATAGATGGTGCCCTCTACTTACCCCGTGAGGGAACTTGCGTGACGATATAATAATGATACAATAGCTAAATATATTTAATGTTGTTTTTCTACTGCGAAATGATTCACAGTTGTTGTTAGAAAGGGCAAACAGACATTAGAAATGATTGCCAAATGTTCCACAAATTGTTTGTTTATCAAATCAAATGTTTGGGTGCATATGACTCGCGACGTGTGCGCGCGGCAAATTGTTTGAGCAAACATCGGTGCAAATGTTAGTCATTAACACCTGACTTTTTCAACATGTAGCATTATGAAACGAAATCTACGTTTGGAACAATGTGTCGTAGATCCGAACACACATGTACCTACACGTCTTCATTTTTATCATCAACCTTTTAAGGTTCCTTTGCCACTCAAATGCTCTGTCACTGCCTCTGGTCAAATATGGTTGAGACGTCTCTCGCCATAGAGTACATTATTAGGAACTATCAGATGTGCAGGTTTCTCACATTGTCTTGCAAATCTGAAATATATTCAGTGTTAAATTTAGTAACCAAAGTATGTGCTTGGAGGTTATCGTTGAGAAATTTTCTTATCTGCCAGACGTAAAGCGATCATGAATAATATTTATCTCTAAACAATATCTAACTACATGAAGAAAGTTCTAAATATTTTTGCACTATTTGGCGACGATATTATAAAAAAATTCTCGGATAGGTCCGATACTAGACTACCCCGTTTTTTATTGTATTCAAAATTATCTTTTCATGTAAGTAGTTCAACAACAAATTAGCAATTAAATAAATAAATTGATCAATAAACAAAAATATAAAAAACCTGTACGTTACATAAAAGAAATATTTCTTTAAGACGTGTGAAATCTGCCGAACCGTATTTAGGCAGCGTGGCAGACTATGGTATTAGCCCTCTCATTAAGAAAGTAGACCCGTATTCCCCCAGTGGAATGATAAAAGGGTCAGAACGAATAGTAATGTATGTAGACATTCACGAAAGGTTAAATAGTGATATATAACGCCAAATTAACTATTAACGACCCAGCCTGCTGGGCTGTTGACAACACCAGTTAAATCATTAGTTCGCGTTATCCACACTAATCACTTACATGTGCATATTATCATGTGTTATATAGGAAAATCGTTCTTAACTTTAAATATTAGTTTCCTTTGCGGTTTTTTATATTTCCTCCATAATTTTGCATGAAAAGCAAAATTCATCTTCGACACTTAAGGTAACATCTTGTTTATTAATTCTTCGCACATTATTCGCAGTATTTGAACGAAATCTGTAAATAGCCTTATGAACCTACTTTTACTTGTCTGTAGAGCTACAGAAGTTATCTTTATAGACTTGCAGGAAAGTTAAAGTAATTTAAATTTATTTTAATTTAAATTTCTAGTAATGGCTCCGAGTCTGGACATGTGTCCGATTTATAGCGATAGGCTTACCACGTATTTCGTGGTGGGGCGTAAACGTAACCGGTGAAGAGTGGAAGTGGACAACATTCCTCTGCTTATGCCTTCGGGGATTAGAGGCGTTATATTGCGTCGTTCTCACAGCACTAAATAATATTTGTCTTAGATGGCAATCGAAGTCACATTCGCAAGCTTAGCACATAGGTCTACCAGCTAGTGGATCAACTAGTTGGTCGATTATACCACGGGTGTCTGATCAACACAGCAGTGTTCACACGGGTGGTGAGCTCGTTTAACGTGTGAATGGTGCTTGATGCGCCAGACGGTACAAGGACGGTGTTTATGCGCAGTTACATATGTACGTTCACTTGGTCATCAGTAATGCAAACGCACGATTATCATTATATTCAATAATGATAGCTTGGCTAACAGCCAAGTGTTAGCCGAGCCACAAGTGCCCGAAAACAGCTCTTGAGAATAGAGTGGTGCATGTAAAATAACGTAGGCTTCGTAAAAATATACATATATGTACATTTGGGTTTCGGTGTCCTCAACCTATCCCCTAAAGGATCGGACGTAATGACATAATGATAATAATGTTTGAATGTTTCACATACGGACGTCTGATCTCCGACTGGATAGAGCCTGCGCTGTCGTAACCTGACAAATAATAAAATACATATGAAAAACCTAAATACATACACACTTATGCAGATTACACGGAAATAATAAATGTTCGAATTAGTCACAGATACATATAATTGTAGAGGCTGGGTAACACTAGTCAATCGACTAATATTATTGATATGACTAATTTAATACGAGGCGTCAATAGATAGCTAATGTCCCCCCACGCAAATGGGAGAGGCTTAGAGCTCACATAAGTTTGCTATTTTATTACGAATTGATGCAAATGTTTGTTAGAAATCAATACGTCTGGCGGAAGTTGTAAGATTACTGGCAGAGCCTTAACGGGGATTATTGTGGCTTCCGAAACCCATCAACCAAGAATTCAAGCGCCGCCCACATTTTTCTTATGTAATGGGTTTCGCATATGGTATGTGCGTTTAATTTTTTAATTTTGTAACTAAAATAGTTTGAAAGAGCGGAGCTGATCGAACTATTGTAAAAAATATCGTCAATAACTCTATTAGCGTTACGCTTTTGTATACGGGTCTCCTTTCAGAATGATTTCATTCACCGTTACAGATGACATTTAATTTTAACACGCACATATTTTTGCATAGAGGATGCTAGGGTTTGAGTCCAAGGCACCTGGATTGGGACGCTAAACTTTAAGCCAGTGGTTTATCACTGCCACTAATAATTATAATTGTGTGCGCATTTAGTATTAGACCTTCTCCACGACTCTGTAGCTATTGTTTACGGTGGTTCGCTTCTCGGGTTATGTAACGTACGAAATTTACATATTCTGATCACTTTCCAGATCGCGGTAAGTTTAGGTAACTGTTTATAATTACACGTCAACAGTCCATGACTGTAATATAACCATCGTCTAATTGCACCGTAACGTTCATAAAATGTAAATGACATCAACAGATAGTTAAATATAAAATTTCTTTCATTTTTGACACATGATGTTGCGTCTGGCGTATGGGTACGAATTTAATTAGTTTTGTGTTTAATACTCAAAATGTAATTTAGTAAAAAATAATTATCAACATGTCACATCAAATATTTCAAACATTAGTGCTAATATTTATAATAATATTGAATAATTCGTTAGAATCGATATACGTATATTATATTGTATCACGTGTAGTTTGTTTATAATTTTAATTCATTCAAATATTGCTGTATACTGCGTCTTCCCTTGCAATACCATCAAAATGGGGAGTATTAACTTAATGAATAAACATTTTAAAACAATTTTTTGCTGATTATACCATGTATTATAAGCATATGGTACAGTTAGCAAAAAATCGACCTAATATCCAACTAATATAGTTTTAAAAAACTTTATAGGTACTCTCATCTTTATTTTATATTATTAGTAGTTTATAATAAACTATAAAACTTGTCTCTGCCATTTACCTACGTAATATGCAGCCATTATTATACTGAAACAATAAATATTATACATATTTATATTTGTCAATACTTAATAGCATATAGCCAACATATATTTTGTAATCAGTTTTTCGTTGTCTGTACAATCTATTCACATTTACGTAATATACAGCAATTACTATATTGGAAATATATATATCTATATGTATATCTTCATTAGCATTTTATTATTGGTATCGATATTTTCTATTTATTGATTACGAGACTTCATATTATTTGGTAATATCATTATTGGAACTATTCTTGTTGGAATTTGGGTTTCAAAACATGTTTTCGGTTACGTTTTGTAAGTATAATTATAATAATCGGTTGTAAATTTGATATACACCCGAGCGATCCGGAGGTCACGATGCAAGGTCAGCACGTGACCTCTTTTAATTGAGCGATTTGGAAACTTTCCTATCGCTACGTTTGCGTCTGTCAAAATAATGAGATAATGATTAGAATAATATCTTAGAGAAACTTCACATGTGACTACATTCATCCAATCTTATTTAGGCAGAGCTATGGGAAATAGGCACATGATAAATTACATAAGTACATTATCTCATATAACAGGGTAGGCGAACCTTTATGCATCAACGTGCCATTTTTTCTAAAAAATGTTTAATGGGTCATTGACGTGCCA
>DWME01009445.1:0-10919 GCA_018244795.1 Parelbella ahira ahira | reverse complement strand
ACCTGACACGCCTCTTTTAAATTAATCACTTCATACACGCACGTCAGTTTCAAAGACTTGACTCCCCTTCAGTACAATAATAGGTATATATATAAGTCAATGAAAGTTTTATAATGCAATGAACATTTGGTTCAGCGCCGGAAACGGGTTCAGTGCTCGCTTTATGTAATCATGATACAAACCACGCCGTTGATAATATCGTTAATTACTTCAGTATTCTCTCTGCTTGATAAAATCATTGCTTTTTCATTGCACTTAGCGTGTTTATATCACAATTAATACACGATAGCAGTGTGCATTCTTGATAGAAATGTTGCTATGGCATGTTATGTTTCGTGTTCCAAAGTATAGGACGCGTTTACAGAATTCAGCAAAACTGACGATGTGACAAATTAATGTTACATACGTTGAGATTGCGTTTAAACGTAATTTAAAATTTTATGATAACAGTTGAATCGCCTTGTGCAAAATTTGTGTTGTTTGTGACCACGTATTACAGATTTAGATAAAGAGTTGTTACAAAACTTAGATTACTTAAAAAGTAGAGAGAGCGTTAAAGATCTTACTAACTTTTGATGTAAAGTACTAGCTATTTTAAATATAAAATACTATATTTCTGAGCAGTAGCATCAAGTTTCGTTCTCCACCGGCTTTATGGCAACAATACAACTACAAGTCATTCCCTATTTCATGGTGGAACGGATAACGTAACTAGTGAATTGTGGGAGTATACTGTACGTCTTATCTGCCTATCTCTTCGGGGAAATACAGGCGCGCTGTTAATTTTATGTTACTATTTACGTCATAGTTCCTAGTAAGTATCTCGCGCGATGTAAAATACGCGACCCAATTATTCAACCTCAATTAGCGATCGCAATTGATTCGATACTAATTCGAACGTGTACTTATTACCATACGAGGTCTAGTATGTCGTCGGTGCAGTTATATGAAAGTTATTTACATACGGTCAGACACCGTTGTTATTCTATTTAACTAGATTTTTTAGAAATACTTAAGTGAGTTGGAGGTCTTATCGATATTCAGATGTTATTTAAGATTCGCTTTGATTAAAATATTTTTATTGCAATGGACGGACAGTATGAAATGTCCATTATAGATGTGTTTGTTAAGGAGGGCTTTGGAATTAATCATCATAAGCCCGTCGTCGTCCACTGCTGGACATACGCCTCTTCCTGTACGCCACTGTGCCCGATCTTCATCTTCCGATTTAAATCCACAGGTGCGAAAAAACAAACGGAAATTAAAACCACCTGTATATAAAATGGGCAAACAAAAGGCGGCTACAGACGATAGAATAAAAATAGCTCCGCTATGGAGTTTCAAAGGGATCCATTATGCAACGCGTTTGTGATGCAACACGGCCCATGGTGGATATTGCAATTGCAAAGTAAAAGCTTATAGCGCCATAAGCACGTGAATGCGTACAGCGGAACTGCGCACTGTAGCGATATTTTCAGGGCGAATAAAGATTGTATAGCATGGGCTGCAAAAATATTTACCAACTAGATAGGTTTTTAGTTTGAAAACACTTGTAATCAAAAGGCTATTGACCACCTAACACCTGTTTGGGGCTTATACGATGAAATGAGACTTATTATGTAAAGGGTTATGAGGATAGATGAGGTTCATAATATAAAAAAGTTTCATCAAATATTTGATTGTTAAAGAATATTTTTTTTTATGTATGTATAAATATAATTTAATAACTAACAATGTCACAGTTACCGTCACAAATATTGCAAAACTCAGAGTCAACGTAAAGATAATAATGAATACCGTCAATAATAAGCTAACTTCTATTGTGCTCGAATTTTCGTGGACTATAATGCTACATAGTTAGACGTATACAAACACATGTTAAAAGTACTAAGGAAACAAATTTAATACTTTGAAGTATTTGTGAAGGGCTTTGAAGTATTACACTGCAATCGGCACCAGTTTCATACAACCATAATAATCTAATCGCACTTCTGATGTATTGGGCTCAAGAACAATTCCAATAGCGATTCCCTTTTCGTTATACACTAAAGTGGGATTAGAGTTTTTTATAGTGTAGTGTCAGTCAAAAAGCTCAGAACATTTTGAGCATACCGTTACGAAGTAGGCTAGAATTGATTGTGATCGGAACAATAGTTTGTCCCTTTGAATCGGGAAAATGGAGAAGAAATGACAAAGAAATGTATTCAATCCGAACGCTTCACAAAAAGGTCAAGTATTTAAATACTCATCGAACTCTCGAAAGCTTTTATTCGTTGTACGCAGTTTGTGACAATCTAAAGCTGTTGAATATGACCCATTAGAAGTACTCGTATTTGGAACGCTTCTCTTGTCAACGTTACGACGACGACGTTCTATTTACAATAACTTCCTCTTATATGTTCCAAAAGTGAAAAAATAAAACATTAAGCGAACTTCGTAAGCGTTTAATGTTTTATTGTATCCAAAATTATTCGAATTGGATTATTGTAAGATAATTTTATTGATATTACTAATTGTTTACTGTAACACTAATTTATGTTATTCGTATATGTAAACTTGTAGACCGTTTCTTGATTATTATGTTACAAATGGCCCATAAAAGAAAATAAATCTGATGAAATATCAGTCACAAGATTCGTAGCGAGGAAAGAAATGCATTCTAATCAATATTGCACCCTTTAACATTGATATGGCCGTCTCGTGGGGTTCCAATTAAGTCGAGGGAGTGCGTGCGCGTCACATGCTCTTAAACGTATTAAAGGAGTCTTTTGCTTAAAATAAAATCTTCAAAATATCAAGTATGTGGGGAGCATTTACATGGGGCTGTAATTTGACGCACCACTTTGGTACGCGCCCGCGTTGCACGGGGGAAGGCTGCACCCTCAAAGGGCGGTAGGGGTTAATGAACGCGCCAAAACAAAGGGTCCACGCGCCACCTGTAGGCCAATACTATCCGATAACTGCGATCGATAACATCCCCCCAAATTTTGCTTTCACAAACAGCCCTGCGACCAACAGATTGGTGGCAGAGGGAACGGAAAATGCGAATTTTTCAATTTTTATGCAGACGCTACTATTTGCAATCCCAACAAGGATGTACAGCAAAAATGTATTTTTCATTCGTACTGTAAATCTGTAGTGCTGCAGACAGCTTGGAAAACTTCTAAAGCATATCTCAGCGAGAAGTTTTACGGCTGTAACTCTTACGGAACTCATCGCTCCTTTGTTGTTACGAGTAGTTTCGCGTTTTCGAAGTATCGAAAGCAAAGCACTTTGAGTCTCATAGACTTTTTTAAGTAACAACTAAACAGTTCCTTTTAGCATTTTCCTTTTTTTTTATTAAAAACTATTCGACTACACAATTGTTCAAATAGAATATTTGTTGGAAATCGCGATTAATCATATGATAAACAATAGAGAGTAAAATAGATATGATTACGAGAAGACTGAAGACGACAAAAACTGCTTTGTTCTGTCGCGGCCGCCCGGTACACGTTAATAAGCCATCTCCCTTTCATAAAGGGGATCGTAACAGAGAAGAGAATAATGAAGCCAGTATTGTAAGTATTAAGCAATTAGACGTATACACATATTTAACAATTATGTAACGTAACTTCACGCCTATAATCCCAGAAGGGGTAGGCAGAGGAATGTAATATACTCCCACGTTTCACCAGTTACGTTTCCATTGCATGGAATAGTTAGTGAGATTATTGCCATACTGTGGGCACAATTCCAAGCTCCGCGTCACTACTATAAATACTAAATTAGAAAAATTCAATAGTATCCGACCCGGGATTTGAAGCCGGAACCTCCCAATTGGCAGTCGCGCTCATTCAACGAGGCAGTTATCTGTACATGTAATTAAAGTATTATATACATATATACGAGTATATCGGCAATAAATATCAAGTGAAATGGGCTATATAAAGAATAAAAAGATAGAGTGCGCAGTAATAAATTTGGAATAATTATTAAAATGAAAAGTAGAGTTCCTTGCAGAGAGAATAAATGACCACTTTAGTATTCCGATTTCAGTAGAAAGCGCTTGAAGTTACAACGCACCGCAGACACCTCAAGAGATGCTAAGTAGGAACACTGTTCCTATATGAATGTATATACCTTCTACGCGAGCCTGATGTCACAGTTAAAGAAGTCAGTTAATGGATTTTTAAATTTTAATACACCCGACGGTTTAACAGTATTTTATATTGCCCGTCACTCAAATAGTTCATAAGGTACTTTTTAATTCAATTCAGTACAACTCTACCTACTGTTACGTGTGAATGATTGTCTAGTCATTACTAGAAATACAAAAGACGATATCACAGTTTAGTGAAAAACAAAATAAATTATTACTTTTAAAACGAATAAATTTATTTGTCGAGAATTTCTCGAATCTAAAAATAGGGCTTTGGCCCTCGATTTTTAGGTACGGACTAGGTGAATACAATAGAAACAATAATTCTGAATGAAACAATCCTTTATATTTGCTTGTCATTTCAAAATAAGAATTCTGTGACATAAATCATTTCTCCCGTTAACTCTTCATACATGTATGTTTGTAATTCGTGTAGCTATTTACATGAAACATATTATGAGATAATGATCTTCATTTCAGCCCTCTAACCTCCATTGTTAGACATTGGACTCCCCAAGCATTGTCCCGGTAATGATTTATTATTCCAAAATTAATTACAGCTTTTATCATAACGCAAATGAGATTAATTAGACTGTATTTAGAGTCACGCTAGGATATCATAAGAAAAGTTTCTTCTATATAGCCTAAGATAGAACATTTACAGTATCCATAGCTTTAAACTGACTCAACACGAACCTGAAATTTAATTGTTTAATAAGTTTTAGAGAACCTCTGCTAATTGAACGTTACGTTAATTAACTCGCTCAATTACTATCAATTGTGTTCAAAACGAAAATTTAAAAGCAAATACATATAATGAGCGCCATATTAATAAAGGTAACATAATTCCTATAGAAATATTACCTTCTAGAAATAAACTACAATTATTTTGGAAGTACGAAAGCAGCGCGTAGTAATTATACTAAAAATAATATGAGTTAACATTTTTTCATCGTAATTTATACGTAAAAATATTTTAACATTTTTGTCAAAGTCCCCTTCCAGTTCTTATCACATTGTAAGCTATTTTAATTAGGCTTCTCCCCCTAATGGATACCCCCGCAATTAATAGTTCGGGGGAGGAACTGTCTTCATTTATTATTATACATATAAAGTTTCATATCAGTTATATTATGCGAATAACTATTATAGAAGCGGAAGTGCTGCTTTTTGAATATTACAAAAATATTTGTTAGATATTAAGACATGATTATAAAAATGTATCTATAATTTTAATAAATCCATTGCGCATCTTTATTCTCTTACTTATAAATAATAATGCTTTGGATATTATATTTAATTTAGATATTCACGTTTAGGAAAATTTTAATGTAATAGAAAGAACATAAACATGAAATAAATTATTTGTTACAAATGTTGAAGTTAAATGCATGTACGTAAATATGTCAAAATCAGTCTCTTGATTATGATATTGATCCCGGCGACTTCAATCAGAATTTTATATATAAAAGTAACTATTATTCGTGTCATGATTATTTAAAATTGTATGTTTATCACAAAAGCAAATTTTTATAAACTGACAAATATTTGAAAACCTTAGTACGAAGGTATTATTAATTAGAAACAAAATCATATCATTTTTACCTTAAACAGCTTAAATGAAGTGGTTGCTATAATAATTTGTAAAGGACACTCCAACCTTCGCCACCCAACCAGTTAATACATGTTTGGATTATATCACTCCATTGCCGTGCCTTGAACTCTGTGAGATTACAACACTTTAAAAGGCTGCTGTTTAACCGCAATGACAAAGAATTAAAATGTTCTCTGTCGTGTTTGAAGAACAGAAAATTTATGTATACATAAATAGTTTATAGTACCTACTTTAAAAAAGTAACATCGCGCCTGTAATCCCCAGACAGGTGGGCAGTGGAGTACAAACATATTACAAATTATAACTTATTTACATATTATAACTTCTTTAGAAACATCTTTTCTTTTTTTAATCTGACTATTCTCTGACTATTATTCACCTGCTTATTAATTTTTAATAGTAGTAGGTACTTCAAAAATGTTAATTTTTCAAATCGTTCATTCAACAGTTTAGCTAAAAACAGAGTACAATTTTCTGTACAAGTAAAATGCTGAAGTTAAACATAATTTTAAATATAATGACAGCTAATTGGTTCAAAGAAAAGTAATTAATATAAAAGGTCGCATAATTAATTAAAGATCATACAATAACTATTTTCTTTATATTTTTGGCAGGTTAGAAAACTTACAAACAAAGAAATAAAAAAAGAACGCTTAATTATCTTCTCTACCAATTTACTTCGTAGTGTTTACTGTAATTGCAAACTAAGCACATTATTCTCAAGGCACGCAACATACGAGACATGCAACTCGTACCTAAAAAATTGTCCTCTATAAGAACAATGTGGGAAAATCGTTAATCGTTAATAATCGAGCCTAACAAGGGAATATCCGTCCATTCGATAACAATGTGTAATTGTACACATATGTGATACTTTAAAAACTGGAAATTAAAACGAAGCGATTGCATTTTTGTCATTTTTCAATTTCAATCTGTTAAGGTGACGTTGTGAAGCAATCTTACATACGTAATGATAATATAAACAGCAGGTTATAACACAGACAGTATAAATTTTTTGTTATTTTTCCAAATGATGTGCACCAACAGCTACATTCCTGACAAGTTTACTATCATGGAACGACCGGTTGTAAAATTCATGCCAATATATTATATTGCATGTTTATCATATTATAAGTATAAATTAAGTCAGAGAAATCGATGATATTTAGCTTTTATATCAAAAATTAAAATGAATGCCTCTCCTTCTTAACAAAACTGAGTGCCACTTAACAATATAAAGCTATTGTTCTAAGAAGGACGAGACTTTGCTAAGGAAACCTGCACAACTTAGAGTTCTTCGTAAGGATCCCAGAAGTGTATGAAATATGGCATATGCCATTCTGCTCTCGGTCCACATGACAAACTAGGGCTTTAATCATTTTCATTCTAAGTGCAGACCCGTGTCCAGCAGTGAAATGAAGAAAGGTAATAGATGACATTACCGTATTTACGTCCTGTTCATATTTGTATTCACAGTTGAGGAACATTAAATTGAACAGTCAACAATACAATAAACTCAGTTTACCTACATTCTAAATTCAATTGCAGTAAACATGTATAGAAAATACAATTTAAAATTGCATTCCTGCGAACGTTACTGCACATTGTGGACCTGCACGAACGCCGTCGAGCGGCAGTTTACAGGTAGAAGTGGCAGTTTGGAAGCAAAATGAGATTGTATAACTCCATATAAAATTGCTGTACGTTTACCCCAAGTATTCGGAAAATGCTTTTAGTTACATAGTAGCGGAGAATGAAAAATGTTCCCTTAAAGATCTTTAACATTTGCTTTCGCTTCTAATTTTGCACAAACCTTTCTTATATAAAATATTCTTTAACGATATTAAACATAGCCAAATATTTTTTACCAAAATAATTTTACTCAAACGTTTTTCAACTCGTTTAATTAATTGTAAATCAGTGTCAAAATATAATTAGAAAATAGATAAAGCCTGAGTGATTGATTAATATGAAAAATCACCTCATCAATATCAGTGGTAAGCCTGTCACGTATCTACGACCGGTTCCATCCGTTTGTGTCACCGCACTCACTAAGCATTCCTCCCACAAAATAGCAACACACATCTCAGCACATATGTATCACATATGTACATATAGAAACGGCATATTACAGTTAAACATCTCTCCAAACTTTTCATAGCTTTCTAAGGGAACCAAAAAGATTTAAGAATCCAAAAATGCTATGAATTGTTAGCCCAAGAATTTTTTTATATATATACATAATTATGATATAGACGACAATAAACACAGCAATAAAAATATACTTTATAAATATGTTTTAATACAATAAGTAACGATTATGTTAAAAACGCGAAAGAACGCGACATACTCTAATAATTTAACTATTGATGCTTTCACCATACATTACTTGGTTATTCCCCCTTTTCTTCCTTGTTCATATTAAATACTATTACAATTATAATATTATAGGGTATAATCTCCAATAGCTTTATTTTTCGTTTTAAGTTATAGGTATTAGCAATGTTCAGGAAAGAACTGCATTATCTGTAATTATATCAACTTGCGGTCTGCGGCCGTTAGACGAGAAGAATTTATTTCACAAGAATAAGAAAAGAACATATGCAGTCACGTTCAAGGCAAAATAATACATGAAGCGTACAATAGATAGAGCAACAAAATAACGAAAACACAATGCTTACGTTTTCATTTTCCCGTGACCAAAATTACTGGCAAAGAAAGTGCATTGTCCATCCAGCTATTTTAAAGACGCGCACACACTGTCCACACACTAAACTTCTAGTCAAACGTTTTGTCAAGTACCACACGGTTTAAAAAACTATTCGGAATTCAAAAGTTTGACAGCGGAATCGGACGCTGGTTTGAAGCTGGTTTGACAGTATATAAAACGCGCACGGAATAGTGGCGCAAACGCGCGATCTTGTCCAAAGCTCGACGCCAACTCGCGGATAGCGCGTCCGCTGTTCAGTACACAGCCATAACTACAGCCACAGGGGCTATTGTGCCGCGGAAGCCAGACACGCGAACCCTCCGTGCATCTACACCATAACTATAGATATGTCATTCCTTCATTTCCCATTGATTTTTTTCGGCCAGCTAAGTTGAGTTATCCAAACTTTTCGTTTTGTGTGGAGAGTGCAGACGACGGGCATGTTAATCCACGCTGTTGAAAGCCACGTTTGGTTGCATTTGCGTTTCGGATTGGGTTATTTAAATTTCATTTAGAAAATATCGCCATTGATTAAGTTGTGGGTGTAAAAATCAAATACACTTGGAACGTTTATGAGCCTACACCCACAACTTCGACATGAATTCTGAGCGTTCTTGCATGCCATGGAATTGTTGTAGGTAGTAATTTATATTCGATGATATTTGTTTGTTTGTCAATATCAAATGCGGCGTCATGAATAACTAACAGTGAAGGGACGGTGGTCAAATGCAAATGACTGCATCACAATATCCATTAGTGAACCGCTATTTGATTGACATGATATATCACACACTTTAGTTATTTATATCTCAAAAACATTTTGTAACACGAGCAATGTGTTATTTATTTAAAAGCATATTTCAAAGCATCATTTACACACAATAAATAAATCTTGCCTTTTAAATTAGTACCCTATAATAAAACATAGTATGTAAAATGAAATAAAATTTCTTTGACTGTGTCTTCGTGTCTACAGCACATAAAACTATTATCAAACGTCCTTGTTACAGTTTGTGAAACATTATTAAACGTATATAATGAGATTAGATTGCTTTCTATGAGCTATGGTAAAAATAAGCGCCTATTAAGAACGTGGCCTAGAAATCGATTGGTGAAAGTATTTATACTATAACAACGTCATTATCCATAGACGATAAAGGTCAGTCCACACCGTGGTCGAGACGCAGTTCACTCGATATCTAGTCACGTTTTTATACAAAAAAAATTGAAAGTGTCTCTGGTCCGACCTCATTTCAATACATTCGCTTATTGTGTTAATAAATCAAGTTTTAATAATTAATTATTCAGTATAAGACTTAATACATTTACAGTTTATTTATTATGCTTTCCGTTAAACTAGAAAGAATTCCACTTTTGTAAGATAATAAAATAAATGAATAAATATTAATTAGTGTAATTAAAATATTATACCTTAATTAGTAATTACTAGTAGTATACATTATTAAATACTAAGCATGGTATAAAATATAATGATTTGAAAAGCGCGTAACCAGAAACTAATATTACATAGCACATCGCATATACGAGCAACAACCTGTCTCAGCCCACGGTTGGACCTCCCCTAGTAAATATATATGTATGTTAAGCTTTATTTATTAAATATCTGGTTTACAAAAATCATATAGTTGCATATTTGATATATATTTTTGAAAATGTCAATTTCATTAAAGCAGTTTAAATACTAATACTGATACTAATAAAAGAAAATTAACGATCAATTTTTACAAGATTCTATACGAATAACGAGTTATTAAATTTAATCTATCTCAATAATACTAACCCGTTTGTAATATACACATGCATTTATGTAGAGACGGTTCTTTAAAAGCAAGAGATATAAATAAACTCTACATCATATTACTTTGCCTTTAATAGGTTAACAAAAAATAAATTAAAATCCCATCTCGTCTCAGGAACGTGTCATTGTCGCTTTGATATGAAAATTATAGTAACTGGTCAGGGTAGACGACGAGAAATTATTTATCATAGTAGTAAACCATTGCTCCTGTAACACACAGACACAACATACATACACAGAGAGAAAAGTAACTTTAGAAAAAATATAATTACAGATATTATATAAACTTATTCACAGAACATTAAAACAAGGAATTAGTATTGTTATATCGTCCCGCTAGCTCCCTTACTAGGAAGACAAGAGCACTGAGTACGAAATATCTTAATTACATTATATAATTTTACAAAATTCTCGTATATAAAACTATAAACCTGATGGATACCCTATTCTCATTCAAAATTTCCCGTCCATTGTGCGCATAAATTACATCGTGCTGTACTTAAGAAATTTGCAGAAATGCGTACACAAACACTGGGGTGAGGGTGGCTGCGAATCAAACGCCGGGGAGTGCAGGGATGCGCCGAGCCACCGAATTACTGACAGCGCTGTACGAATATATGAAGACGGCATGTAA